>PITA01035196.1:0-10769 GCA_004023965.1 Spilogale gracilis
GAGACCCTCATCCTGCTCAAGCCTGAGACCCTCATCCTGCTCAAGCCTGAGACCCTCATCCTGCTCAAGCCTGAGACCCTCATCCTGCTCAAGCCTGAGACCCTCATCCTGCTCAAGCGGGAGACCCTCATCCTGCTCAAGCCGGAGACCCTCATCTTGCTCAATCCTGAGACTCCCCAACACAAAAAAGTTTCATATTCTAAGATGAAAAGACTTTCAGCCTAGAATTCTATTATCGACCAAGTGCAAGGCCAAAAAGAATACACAAATGTTAAAGAGTCTGGACAAGCAGTGCTCCTGCTTTCTAAAATGGAACACCTATCTGAGGACACAAGTCAACAGAACAAGAAAGGAAGTGAAGAAGGAGGGAAACCTCAAATAAAAAAACCTTGTGCCATCTGGGCCTGCGGCAGAAGAAATGACAGCAGGAGGGAGTACCTGGGGGGCTGGGTAGGCAAGCCTCTGCCTTCGGCTCTGGTCAAAATCCCGGGGTCCTGGATTGAGTTCCCCGACTGGCTCCTTGCTCTGCTCCTCCCTGACTTGTGCTCTGTCTCTCTGACAAATAAATAAATAAAATCTTTAAAAAAGAAAGAAAGAAACGAAGGCAGGAGATGCAAGAGCAAGCCCTCCACATGCCCACAGGACGGAGGGTCCCACTTCTCTCTCCATGCTCAATGACAACACAGAGGGCAAAGGTTAATGTGAACAACGGAAAGGAGGGTGCAAGGGTGGACAGCCACCATGGGCCAGGCCCCTCCATGCCACAGCCTACCTGGACCACCCGACTGGGTTCCTCAAGTGTGGCCCAGGATTCCCCTGCCCTCACCAGGCAGGTTCGATGGCAGTCTATCACAGATGCAGAGATGGAAGCACAGAGAGGTGATGGCAGGATGTGAACCCAAAACGAAGGGCATCACCCTTTGGCCTAGAAGCACCAGGTAAACCACGCTGCCCCTAAGCCTAAGGGACGATGGTATTGCTGAACAGCCAGTAAAACAAGTCTCACTGCCATCCAAGAGAGGGAGGTCATGCATTTTAGAATCAGGAAGTGAGGACTCTAAGCCCAGCTCATAAAGTTTCCAGCTGTGTGACCTTGGGCAAGGTCCTGCAGTACTCTGAGTCCCCTTCTTCTTTTGTGGCCTTCATGGGACCAGGCCAGCACCGAGCCAAAAGAGCCAGAACCCTCAGTCAGAAGCAGGCATTGTTACTGATGTAGCCAACTGTCCCGGACTAAGTATCTTCCCCAGCTAGTCCAGGACAGAAGTACCACAACACTATCAGGTTATCACCCTAAGTAATTTCCTTGTTTTTATTTTCAGTTACCCAATGCCTACTGAACAATTGGCCTCTAAGAAGACCCCATCTGCAGAAAAACATTAAGAACCACTAAGAACTAATACTTTTAGGTCTCCTCTGCAAAAATCATCAACTACGGCCATACCTCTGCATACTGCATTTTCCAGATAATGCTTTTATTTTATTTCAACAAACTGCAGATTCCTGGCAACCCTGTGTCAAGCTAGCCTCTTTTCCAGCAGCACTTGCTCACTTTATGTCTCTGTGTCACATTCTGGTAATTCTTGTAATATTTTAAACGTTTTCATTGTCAGTATATTTGTCATGCTGATCTGGGATCAGTGATTGCCTCAAAGGCTCAAATGATAGTTAGCATTTTTTTTAGCAATAAAGTATTTTTAAATTAAGGTATGCACTTGTTTTTTTTTTTTGCACATAATGCTATTCCACACTTACCAGACAACAGTACAGCATAAACATAATTTTTATATGCACTGGGAAACCGAAAATTCATTTGACTTCCACAATTAATGCCTTACTTTAATTTGCCTAGAGCCAAGCCCACCATCTCTGAGACACACCTGTACGCTCACGACATCTAACGGCAGTTAGCTTACTGTGACTAAAGAGAACGTTTCACCCTGTGAAACTGTCACATTTTAAATTATGAATCACCAGTACTACTTAACAGTCAGTATGTACACTAGATTTCAGATGTTACTGCATTGAACGTCAAAAATTTCCTAGTCTCAGAACCATCCTAAAAAAAAAAGCAGAATTAATTTAGAATCAATTTTCTTAGTTTCAATAGATTGCCAGTAACTATAGCCAATGTTTTTTATAAGAATCTTGTATTTTTATTTTTATTTATTTATTTGACAGAGAGAGAGAGATCACAAGCAGGCAGAGAGGCAGGCAGAGAGAGGAGGAAGCAAGCTCCCTGCTGAGCAGAGCACCCGATGCGGGCCTTGATCCCAGGACCCTGAGATCATAACCTGAGCTGAAGGCAGAGGCTTTAACCCACTGAGCCACCCAGGCGTCCTATAACCAAGGTTTTTTAAAGGCTAATACTTGCGTAATAGAAAATTGTAGCTGAGACGCCCAGGTGGCTCAGTCAATTAAGCGTCTGCCTTCGGCTCAGGGTCCTGCGTCAGGGAGCTGCCTTCTCCCTCTGCCCTCTGCTCTCTCTGCCTCTGACAAATAAATAAATACAATCTTAAAAAAAAAAAATCATTATCTCCTCAAACCCAGAGATTAAAAAACGAAGCTACAGAGCATCCAGTCACCTGTGACTGGCAGCTTTCTCCCTCGTCACCCGAGCAGCACAGGATGTTAGCGGACCAACATCGGAACAGTTCCGACCCGGTAACGTTATAATGGGGCAAGGTCCCCACGGATGGAGGCACAGACACAAGAGCTTCTGGAACAAGGAGCTTCTAGAAAAAAACCACCTGTTGAAGCAGCCAGCCAGCGATGACACAAAGGGAAAGGCAGCAGTCGAGAATGGAAACCAGGGGTAATGGGTCTGTGGACAAGTGCTGAAGCCACAGAAATCCAAGAACAAGACTGAAAAGCAAGGCGAGCTGTGGTAACAAGTCTGTTGAATATAAACACTGCAAACCCACAGCAACGAGGTGAGAACACGAGTGGGGAGAGCGTGTGTGGCGTCCCGTCAGCCCCACGAGGGATGCACGCACCGTCCACGCCCAAGCCTGACACCACCCAGGGCCTCCCTTGGTAAGGGTATGAGCGGCTCAGCTGGCGTGGAGGGAATAGAATTCCACTAGCATTCCCTTGATTTTTCTGTATGCCAGATTTGGAGAAAAGTGAACAAAATACTTCTACTTCAAAGACCATGCGAATATCTTTGGAATAGGTGCAGATCTGGCTGTTTCTGGGAAAAACTAGGAACCAGAGGTTAACACATTTTCTTTTCTTTTTTCTTTTTTTTTAAAAAGATGTTATTTATTTGACAGAGAGAAACACAGCCAGAGAGGGAACACAAGCAGGGAGAGTGAGAGAGGGAGAAGCAGGCTTCCTGCCGAGCTGGAAGCCGGATGTGGGACTCAATCCTGGGTCTCCGGGATCATGACCTGAGCCAAAGGCAGTCGCTTAACCAACTGAGCCACCCAGGCGCCCCGGTTAACACATTTTCTTGTCCGTATAACATTCATCCATTTCTATACCATGACTTGATTTTTTTTAATCATATTCTTCTCTATGCTTTTCTGTATTTTTTAACCTTTTACAAAGCTCTGTATCATGTTTATAAAATCCACAAAGTTGTCATTCTAAGAACATAAGCAGGGCGCCTGGGTGGCTCAGTCAGTTGGGTGTCTGCCTTAGGTTCCGGTCATGATCTCAGGGTCCTGGGATTGAGTCCCACATTGCGCTCCCTGCTCAGCGGGAAGCCTGCTTCTCCCTCTTCCCCTGCCTGCCACTCCCCCTGCTTGTGTTCTCTCTCTCTGTGTCAAATAGATAAGTAAAATATCTTTAAAAAAGAAAGAAAGAAGAAAGAAAGAAAGAAAGAAAGAAAGAAAGAAAGAAAGAAAGAAAGAAAGGAGAAAGAAAAGAACGTGAGCAGCCACATGACTGCCCTTCCTAGAAGGTTTTTGTCATGAGTCATGCCCAGGACAGCTTTATGAAGCACTTTCAGTGTGTTGGGCTGTTGGGGATACTGAGAACCCGTTTACCTAGCCAACAATGCCCTTTAGGGGTCTGGAGCTCACCTCCATGGGCTAACTTCACTCTTGCAACCAGTGACTCTCCAACAAAGTTACTTCTCATCAGTGCTCAAGAGAAAGTTGTTCTTTTGTGGGTGAGTCTGTCTGTTTTGGCCACAGCCAGTCAAAGGGTCAACCAGAGTCTAGCTGATCCCAGATTTTCTCAAGAACCAGCAAACATCCGAAGGTCGACTCACCAATCCAATTTCAAATAATTTGTAGTTTTTTGACATCTCAAAAAACCTTGAGAGTTAAAAACCTCCTTTCTGGGGCACCTGGGTGGTTCAGTCGTTAAGTGTCTGTCTTGGGCTCAGGTCATGATCCTGGAGTCCTGGGATCAAGCCCCACATCGGGCTCCCTGCTGGGCGGGAAGCCTGCTTCTCTCTCTCTCTCATCTCCCCTGCTTGTGTTCCCTCTCTAGCTATGTTACTCTTTCAAATAAATAAATAAAATCTTAAAAAAAAAAAACAACAACAAAAACCCCCTCCTTTCTATTTTGTTGAACTGACAGCGCAGCAGGGGGCCTGACAGCTCAGGCCTAATGTAACCAGATCACAGCCAAGTACTTACACACCAGAAAGGGGGAGGCCGGCTACAGTAAACATCAGCTCCAGCCTTATCACTTAGCTGTACCTGGGTGTTATTCTTCGAAGGACTGTTTAGAGCAGATGTGGGCAAGCTTTTTGTTGTTTTTTTGTTGTTGTTAGCTTTTTGTTAAAGGGCAACATAGTAGGGCACCTGGATGGCTCAGTGGGTTAAAGCCTCTGCCTTCAGCTCAGGGTCATGATCTCAGTGTTGGGCTCTCTGCTCAGCAGGGAGCCTGCTTTCTCCTCTCTCTCTGCCTGCTTGTGATCTGTCAAATAAATAAATAAAATCTTAAAAAAAAAAAAATAAAGCCTCTGCCTTTGGCTCAGGTCATGATTCTGGGGTCCTGCCATTGAGGCCCACGGTGGGCTCTCTGCTCAGCAGGGAGCCTGCTTCCTCCTCTCTCTCTGCCTGCCTCTCTGCCTACTTGTGATCTCTCTGTGTCAAATAAATAAATAAAATCTTTAAAATAAAAAAAAAAAGGGCAACATAGTAAATATTTCAGTCTTGTGGGCCACACAGTCTCCATGGCTGGGTCCCCAGTTTTTAGCTCTGCCTTTGAAGCAGCAAAGTACAGTGTGTACAAGAACAGGTACAGTTCTGCTCCAATAAAACCTGACTTAATAATAGAAGCAGGTGCAACACCTGCGCCAGAGGTCATGTAGTGGCGCTCTTGTGCATTTTATAAAGAAGTTAGGTCATGCAGAGGGTCCCTTCTGTTTATATACCATGAACAAGTATAGGCTTAGTTACTGTGACACTTTTTTATTCCTCAAAATTAAGTCTACACAAGTACAAAACAAAGACAGAGCACATACCAGGTGACATAAAGAAGAAATGTTCTGAATATACATTTCCAATGAAGATGGAATAATTCAAAGAAATCCGTTGTAACATGAAGCAATTAGAGGGCAGACAGTAGCAAGAGTGCCCTCTTGTTCACATAAAAATGGCTGGAAAAGCTGTGTGAGAAGTGAAGGCATTTTTTTCTTTGAACAGTTTTGTTGTTGTGTTTTTATTTGTATTTTTTTTAATTTTTATTTTTAAAAGATTTTATTTATTTAACAGAGAGAAACACAGCCAGAGAGGGAACACAAACAGGGGGAGTGAGAGAGGGAGAAGCAGGCCTTCCGCCGAGCAGCGAGCCCGATGTTGGACTCGATCCCTGGTCTCCGGGATCATGACCTGAGCCGAAGGCAGTCACTCAACCAACTGAGCCACCCAGGCACCCCTGTTGTTGTGTTTTTAAAGATTTATTTATTTGAGAGAGAGAGAACACGTGACAAAGGGGAGCCTGGTTGGGGCAGAGGGGCAAAGGAAGAGGGAGAAGGAGAGAAGCAGACTTCCACTCAGCAAAGAGCCCCAGGCGCTGAGTTGGATCCCCTCTCAATCAAGATCATGACTTGAGCCGAAATTAAGAGTCTGATGCTAAACTGACTGAGCCACCCAGATGCCCCGAGGTAAAGGCATTTTCAACAGAAACCATCCAAGACAAGTCAACGTCATCTCTCATCAGTTCATTCTTCTTCAGTTAATGATTTATTTGCTATTTTCTCTGGCAATGAAACTGGAGAGGTACCACAACAAATGTGAAAATTTAAACCAGAAGACAAATCCCAAGCCATAAAATAAATGCTACTCACTGCAAAGGAATACAGTGGTTGTTATACCTGAGGACCCAGGGAGCACAGCACCCTCAGCTGGGAGAACCGTGACCTGCTGCTTCACTGACCGTCTCCCAGGCTCCTGAACATGTGGCCAGGCACATCCAAGGCATTGGGTAGAGGATGGGAACTTCAAACAACATTTCACTGGAGACCATCACAGCTCATGAATGACCTCCGATCATATACCATCAACATACTGTACCAGTTTTTCTCCTACTGGAAATTTAATTAAATTTAAATGATCACATAATGTGGAACAACTACCCTTATGCTATTTCATATTGAAGAATACAGAAACAGGATCTCCTAGTTTGCATGTTTCTCCAATGCTAAGAAGAAAAGCCCACTGACTGTATCAAATATATACGTGTTCTTGAAAATGCCCTACCCGTTTATCTCCCATTACTACCAACAGTTACGTACGGTGGCAGAAGGACAGGGCATTACCCTACCTAAGGGATACAGACCGCTTCCATGCACTTGCTGGGCATCAATGACTGTTACTTCCTCCATAAGACACAAGTCTGAGGGGCGCCTGGGTGGCTCAGTTGGTTAGGCGACTGCCTTCAGCTCAGGTCATGATCCCGGAGACCCGGGATCGAGCCCCACATCGGGCTTTCTGCTCAGGCGGGAAGCCTGCTTCTCCCTCTCTCACTCCCCCTGCTTGTGTTCCCTCTCTGGCTGTGTCTCTCTCTGTCAAATAAATAAATAAATAAATAAAAAAGAAAGAAAGAAAAAAAAAGACACAAGTCTGGCTCATGTGGCTCTTATCACCCCCCAGGATAACTTATTTGAAAATATTTATGGAGGCTTCCCACATGCCAGGCACTGGGAACACCGCAGTGAACTGGAGATACAATCCGAGAGCAGGGAGTGAGTTTAGTGAAGGAAGACACCCGAAATCTGAGTGAGCAGCTTCTCCAAGAATACAGCTTTATGGGAAAAGGCAACAGAAGCAACCTGTTAATGCTTTCAGCTTATTCCGGCTGAAGGGTATAAAATTAACATGAAGAAAACCACACCTAGGCATATTATAATCAAACTGCTGAAAACCAAGGATCAGGAGGCAAGCTTGTAAACAGAGAAAACTGACATGATCACATATGGGACAATCATCTGAATTACATGCTTCTCATCAGAAATCACGGAAACCAGGGGTGCCTGGGTGGCTCAGTTGGTTGAGCGACTGCCTTCGGCTCAGTGAGAGAGGGAACACAAGCAGAGGGACTGAGAGAGGGAGAAGCAGGCCTCCTGCCGAGCAGGAAGCCTGATGTGGGACTCGAACCCGGGTCTCCGGGATCATGACCTGAGCCGAAAGCAGTCACTTAACCAACTGAGCCACCCAGGCGCCCCTCTCGCTGTGTTTCTGTCAAATAAATAAAAGCTTAAAAAAAAAAGATGAAACAGATGTTTTCCCAGCATAAAAACTATTAAATTTCTATACTGCTTCACACATACTTCAGAAGTCCGTGTTCTAATTAGAAACCAACCATTGCTAGGCAGCGTGTACCCTTGAAAGCTCCATGATCAGGGGGACAGCCTTTTAACTAAGAGACAAACTATGAAGAGATGGAGCCTACTTCTTTCTTAATGTATGCGATGTTGGGAAATGCATCAGGACGGGCAAACACAAAGGTTGTGGAAGGCCATATGAGAGAAAACAGTTGAAGAATGAAATAAAGAAGTTTTGTGGGGTTTTTTAATCACTAAATTCAACTTTAGAAAAAACTACCTTACTGTCCCATCTCTTCTGTAACGGGCAAGTGTGCTTCCATGATCTGAATAGACACTCCTCCAATACAGGAAACATGGATCACCAGAAGCGCATCACCCTACACCCTACAAACTGGGGGAAGAACACGGTTCGGCAGCTGCTGATGCTTCCACCCCTGGTGTGGGTTGCCAGTTTCTTGCCACACATCCTCTGCTTCCCTCTCGTCAGCCCCTGGTGCCACAAGCAAGCAGCTCCACAGCCAAAGCCAGCCAGAACCCATGGATGTGTCGCCAGTGACATCCCAGCTCTGCCAACATGGTATACAGTGTTCACTGGGTTCAGTCCCTTCAGATGTCTTTGTATTTCCTTGGGGTGATGATATGGGAATTTACCACCTGCTGTTTGAAGCAACACTACGTCCTGTCATTCTCCCTAAACCTATTCTTACTCATTTCAAGGTATCCCTGAGACCCACATGGAAGGTCTGGAGAGCAACCAGGCCTACCTGACTGGTGCTTGCTGTAATTTAGGAACTCCTGTCAGAGGTCTATTCCCAGTCTTCGCTCCAGTAAAGTTAAACCACAGTCTCCAGGCTGGATCTTCTTTAGTAATACCATGTTTTAAAAACAAACAAGGGGCACATTTTGCCTCTCTACTGCATCCTGGTTTGTGCTGCTAGAAGAAATGCAAGGGCTGGACAGACGAGAAGGCACATACACACACAAGCAGGGAGCTCTAAAACGTTGAGGGATCTCCAGGCACAAGAGGCAGAACCCTGGTAAGAGGGTGGGTTTTCTGGAAGACACATGGTGTGGTCCTCAGTCTGTCCTCCCTTGCTGCTGCTAGAATGAGTGTGCGAGGCACAGCTCTGCTTCCATCACTGCACTTCTCACTGTTGTTCTCTAACCTCCCCCCCATAGGCTGCAGCACCCAAACCCAGCTCCCTGGCCTGCCCTTCAGGGCCATTTTAGACACATGCCCTGTCTACCACCAGCATTTTCTCACCACTGTGCCCACTGGGCCTTGGGGCAGGACTGGCAGGACCACTTGTACTAGAGAGATACAGAACTATCATGTGTAACACCTAGGCTCTCCTAAAACAACAGCCTGCTTCCTGCCATGTGGCGAGCTGCTACCTGGACCCCAGAGCCCTGCAGAGACATATCTGACTTGGGGAGCTCTTTCCTGGCCACGGCTCCCAGCACAAACAGCAGAGTCCTGTTGTGTCCCAGGGAGCCATCTGGGGCCTTGAGCACATGCCTGTGTTGCTCATGTGTTCAGCCACTGTTAACAGCGCACCTGCTGCAAGCCCTGCTCTGTCCTCACAGCCAGAGATTTGTCAGTGAACAAAATACACAAAAGAGACAAAAAAATCCCCATCCTTACAGGTCCTGTCCACTTCCTTACTGGGGGAAAGAGCGGAGTACTTGGACTCCTGTATTCCCAACTGGGGCCTCGGAATGTAGCCCACGTTCAGAAGCTGCTGCTGAAGTCAACTTACTGTGAGGCGAAACATCGTAGCAGGTGCCAACTTTGGAAGAACAGATCTGAAAACATCTTAAAAGGAAACCTAAGTTGGTTCTAAGTATTTTTTTATGTAATATATGACACACAGAACGGAATATATGCAAAACTCACACACCCACGCCATGTGGAGCCATGACCCTTAAACTCATGACCCTGAACTCATGACCCTGAAATCAAGACCTGAGCTGTGATCAAGAGTTGGATGCTTAGCTGACTGAGCCACTCAGGCGCCTGGGGAATATATAACTTATAATGTATAGTGACAAACACCACAATCCCATCCTTCAAATTAAAAACTTGAAAATTACCAACAATCTTGAAGCTTCCTGTGTTCTTCCCATATACATTACTCTGACTTAATGTTTATGATTCTCTTGCTTTAAAATATTACCTCACACAGGCACCTGGGTGGCTCAGTTGGTTAAGCAACTGCCTTCAGCTCAGGTCATGATCCTGGAGTCCTGGGATCAAGTCCCACATCAGGCTCCCTGCTCAGCAGGGGGTCTGCTTCTCCCTCTAATCATCCCCTCTTGCGCTCTCTTTCTCGCTCTCAAAAAAAAAAAAAAAAAAAAAAAAAACTACCTCATACATTTCTTCCTAAACATTAAGTTTTAACTTTTTAAACTAAAAAAAAAATGGCCTAATACTATATGCAACCTTCTAGGGCTTGCTTTTGAAATTCAGTATGTCTCTAGGACCACCCACATTGCTGGATGTAGCCATACTTCATTTCCAGTAGGGGATAAATTCCAATTTGTAAACAGACCACAATTTCTCAATCCCTTCTTCCACTGAAGGACACTGGGGACATTCCCAGCGTTTGCTACCACACACTGCTCTGAACATCCCGGAGGAATCCAGGTGGGCAAGCTTTCCTAGGCTACTGCCAGACAGCTAGGGCTTAGTGAGATCTGCAGAACCTGACACCAGGAGCTCACAAACTGTTACAGTAATAGCAACTAAGCAGAGGAAAAGATACCCCAAGTCTTTACTCATTTGGGAAAAGCAAATTAAAACTACAGTATCACCACACACCTATAAGAATGGCTGAAAGGGCGCCTGGGTGGCTCAGGTTAAAGCCTCTGCCTTCGGCTCAGGTCATGATCTCAGGGTCCTGGGATTGAGGCTTGCATCGGGCTCTCTGCTCAGTAGGGAGCCTGCTTCCTCCTCTCTCTCCCTCTGCCTGCCTCTCTGCTTACTTGTGATCGCTCTCTGTCAAATAAATAAATAAAGTCTTAAAAAAAAAAAAAAAAAAAG
>PITA01035197.1:0-10762 GCA_004023965.1 Spilogale gracilis
GATAGATAGATAGATAGATAATTAGTTCAGAACATTCAGATAGGAGTGTGAGCTTTAAGGCTTTCCATTTTTCCACTGCTGGGAGAGCCAGGATAACCACAGCATGACAGCTCTTAGTGCCCAGGACATGGTTATAACTTCCACATATAAACTAGGAAATGACACCAAAATGCACTGCTGCAGAGGAAGGAGAGAATATCTCTAGACCCATTTAGCTATTACCCATAAAAGAATGGTAAGAGAGGTTCTTTGTAAACCTTATTTCTTTCATGTAGAAAAAAAATTCCACTCAATTTCTAACTTCAAATAGAAAAATACTCACCAAAGGAAACATCACCAAAGTGCAGAGCAGGAACATTAAAATGGAAGGTAGGGCCAATGACGCAGCCTCTGGAAGTAGGAATACAAATTGGGAGAATGGAAAGAGAATCCAGTGAATTCAGAGTAACAATCAGGAACTAGAGAGACAACAAGTCCTAAAAACCATAAACTGGCATTAACTCAAGTACAGAATCTAGCACTTAAAGAAACTACAAGATGATGGTCTACCACAGTAGTTCTTAGAATTCTTTTCTGAGACTTGAACCACTGAGTTTTAGCAAATGATGCTGTGGTTAACTTATCGCCAAATTCCTACCAATGAATGAGGCAGATCAGACACATCACCAAACCAAAGGCACAGACTATTACTGGGGATAAGATACATATCATTGCTCTATCACACTCTATCCCTCATCCTCTGCCCTAAACAATCACTAATCTATTCCCATTTCTCTCTTTGGTTCTATTAGTTTATCCTTCACATATTTGGGGGCTCTGCTGTTAGGTGCTTATGTGTTTATAATTGTTGTGTTTCCTTAATGGCTTAACTCTTTTGTTACTGTTCTTCTTTGTCTCAATTTTTATTTTAAAGTCTGTTTTGTCTGATACTAGCACAGCTTTCTTTTGGTTACTGTTTGCCTAGTAGATCTCTTTCCCATCCCTTTTAATTTCAACTTTTTCATATTTTTGGATCTAAAAGAGCATATAGTTGGATTATGTTTTGTGGGTTTTTAAAAAACACATTCTGCCAATCTCTGCCTTTAATTGAAGTAGTAAATATATTTACATTTAATATAATTACTGATAAAGTAAGATACATGTCTTATACTTTACTCCTTGTTTTTTATATGTCTTCATGTGGTCTCATTCCTCTTTTTCTCCGTTATTGCCTTCCTTTATATTAAAAGGATATTTTCTTAGTTTAGCCTTTAATTCTCTTGTCATTTCACTATATTTTTTTAGTTAGTTTGGGAATATTTGAGAGAATGGACAATTACATCCTGAATTTGGAAAAAAAAATCAGAGACATTAGGATTCGTGCAACAGGAATGTCTAACAAACTCCAAATCACTGGTCACTGTACCCAAGAAACACCTCCTTGCATGTAGGAGATGCTCAAGAAAAGTTAAAAGTGAATATTCAACATGCACATTCATTCCTAATAGAGTCTCAGTGTGTATGCATGTGGATCAACAAATGCAGTATGAATTATTAGGCTACAGTTAATTAGAGAGTGGTCACATGAAACTGGGATGGGCTTTCTTATTCAACCTGAAGGACAATTAGCCGGTCTTGTCCAGTATTTTCCTTTTTACTATATGAGAAGTAAACTAATGGTCATTTAATACCCTATACATTCTTGCTCTTAGATAGGGTGATTACTATTTTTATCTTAAATATTTATAAGAGCAGAGCTTTGAGGTTTTGTCTTCTGTGTTTTGGATGGAGGCTCATCAATGATTCTGGATGTCGTGGAGGAAACTCATGAAGCTGAGTGATACCTCTTGAAGTCAAGAAGTTGGAAAACCTTATTCAGGTGGGGCTTTGAAGAGCTGATCTCCTGGAGCTTACTGAGGACCCTCAAGGATCAGACAATCTCTGAAAGGGAGATGGAGATCGCGTTTGCAGCTCTACTCTTCCTGCTTCTCCAGATAACCACCTCCATTGCTTGTCATGAGATGTGAATTGTTATCGGTGGGAGGTAAACTAGAGCTCACATAATGTAAAAAATACTTCTGCCCTCCTCAGGGTCTGTTTATCACTGAAGGATGTCAACGGTGGGCCAGGATGAGCATGGTGCCTCTTCTTGAAGAGCAAATGTTATTCAAATATTTAGAAAGCAACACTGATTTTTTTCTATTATCACAAACACAGATGTATTATGGAAGAAAATATAAATGCCTTCTGCATGTTTCAGATAAGTCTTGAGACTTAAAAAAAAAGTTTATGATTATGGCAGACGCTCTCAGCCTGAGTAGCTTAAACAACAGAAATTTAGTTCTATGTGCTAGAAGTCCAAAATCAATGTGCCAGCATGGTTAGTTTCTTCTGAGGGACTCTCTCCTCAGCTTGTAGATGGTCATCTTCTCTTTATGTCTTTATAGGGTGTTTTCCTATCTCTGTGCCTGTTCTTATAAGGATACCAGTCTATTGTATTAAGGCCCACCCATATGACCTCATGTTACCTTAATTACTTCTTTAAATGTCCTATCTCTAAGTGCAGTTCCATTCTTAAGTACTGGATATCAGAATTTCAATATAGGAATTTGGGAGGGCACAATTCTTTCCATAACAGGGACACTTAGGTAGAAGAACTGAAAGAAGTGGTAATAACCTTTAAGCTTCTCTTGAAAGTTTGAATTTCCAGTAAATATCATGAGACCAACAAATTTTCCTAGGATTCTTCAGGCCACAATGTCTATGTTATCCCCAGACCCTTAAGGAGACCTTACCTTCTAGATGGAAGGAGGTCCTGCTAGCAGTAACCATGGTAAGAGAGTCTGCCATGGTAATTAACAACCTATTGCTTTGAAAATCCAAATAGGATCTGCAATGTGTTCTGAAGACATGGTCTTTCTAAGCACCAGGAACCAAAATTGTAGATCTGCCCAACAGGTTGGTTGGTCAGAGAGACCTTCTTTTTAAAACCTGAGGACAAACTCTGCTATTAATGACTTTCAATTATCACAAACAGCTGGAGAAGCCATCAAAGGATTTCTAGCACAAAAGCTGCAACTCTAGACTTGGACAAATGATGCTCTACGTAGACTCTTCTATTGTATCTGGAGGTATTTGTAGTAAGAGCATTTAACATTTTTCCTTAAAATAAAAATGAAAGATGAAATTTTTGAGAAACTGGGATAACAGCTAAAGCCTAGTCCAGAAGATGATTTTATCTAGGTGTTACTGTAATGATTTATTTCCCCTAAGTATCCTAAAACAGAGTATAACTGGGAGTTAACTTAATGTTTTAAGTCCTTATTTTATAAAGCTATAGTTTATAGAAAAAATAGATCCCCAAAAGGCATCTGTATTCACATTACAATATGTTACATGTGCTCAGTAGGTAAATGCCAGAGGAAATTTAAAACACTCCATTATTTTGATATGTTCCTACCTACAAAGACAGCTATGGACATCCAAGACGTGATCTGGTTTTGAAGTTTAAGAAAGCAGCAGATAAAAGTTTCAGTTAGTTTCCACATCATTTATAGATAACATCTTACCGAATGGCCAATTTCACAGGCTCAGGTGACCCATTGACATTGACCAGGAACACTTCTTCAAAGTGCCCCAAAATGGTGGAACTGAAAGAGATCTGGACTGCCTGGACTCCATTTGGTTCGATGATACCTTCCCTGGGGTTGAAAACAAAGCACTTCCCCAAAGCCGAAGTTGGAGGAATCACGTTGAAGAGGGCATCAATGCTGCCTTTGTTGGATAGTATTGCCTACATCAATAAAAAGCCAAGAATGCAAAGACAGAGCATGGACATCCCATTTATTTTCATATTAGCATCTAGCTGTACTGTTTAATACCAACACAGAGAGCTACAGGAATTAAAGCCAGAGAAAAACTGCAAGGGAGAAATTAACAGTCTTCTGCTTTGAAGGTTTGAAGATAAGAAACCCAATGCAGAAGTAATTTTGTGTTTTTAGTATCCTCTTTGGAACAGAGTTGTCCCATGCACTATAGTCAGGTTAAAAATACTGATTGTAATTACATCTACTGAAAAGGATCCTTAAAATGCTTTTTCCTGATTCTCTGTAGCGTAACTGAGGGAAGGGAGGTACTGCTCTTACATGCATGAGAAGGTTGAGAACAAGTGGCATACTGAAAAATAAGAAGTCAGAATAGAGGAGCAAGAACTACCTATGCCTGTGTTTTTACTATAGCCTGGAGAATGTGAACAAGACATCACTGTGGATTCCAGATGACAAGGATTCTCTTTGTCGTGCTATCAGAGTTCATTCTATTGGGATACTGTCACTTTAAACTCTATTGCACGGATACAACTCTATTGTTTGGGGATGCGTGTAAGCAACTATTTTACTATAAAAAAGTTTCGTTGCTATATACCATAGGCCCATATTTGCTTGTACACTGCGTGTGTGTATGTAAAAAGCTCATGCCTGGCATTCAGAGTTGTCCACACCCGGCTCAGTCCATCGCTCCTTCTCCTACCTCCTGCAGTGCCTGTCTGATGAGCCTGTGCTTTAACCATGAAGCTCTGTTCCTGGGCTTCTAAGACTGTCTCTACCCTTGCCAGTGCTTGCACCTGAGCAGGTGGACAGCACATTCTTCTGTTTATATACTGCCTTCAACTACACTCAAAGCACCAAGAAGAAGGAACACAGGAGATCAGGAAGAAGTGTACAGAAAGGTATGTAGGGCAACGTCAGGAACCTAGAGGAAGCTAAGGGAGGAGAACTGCCAGAAGAGGTTGAATGTGGACAGAGCAGAAGGGGAATAAACTCTGAGAAAATGTCACAGATATTTGATTTTTAATTAAAAGCCATCCCTGCCCTTGAAAGAGAAAGGAGCACCAATGGAGTATGACTGCACAATCCAGAGTCCAAATGTTTAGGAGAGTGAGTGGGTATGGAGGAAATAGTGGTTGATTATTTGTGATTCCTGTTTTGAGAGGATTAGGGGCGAGGAGCGAGAGTGGGGGTGGCAAAACTGTGGGAAGTGTGGCAGAGGAGACCCAGGATATTTATATTAAATGGGATAATGCATACTCAGTATCTGGCCCACATGTTTATTGTATAAAGAGAAGGGGGTTAGGTAACCGAGGGAATGGGGTCTGGGAGGATGTGGGGTATCCACCAGCTCAGGTTGCCTCCTGAGAAGCAAAGAAGAAGGAATCAAGAGCATGATTAGAGTCACGAGCCTTTGCAGAGGAAAACCACCACTTCTTCCCAGAGAAGATGGATGATGTGCCAAAAGAGATACATAACTAATTGCTGCTTGATATTTTATTCACCTTTTTACATTCATTTTCTGTCTCCCTCACTCAGTTTTAAGTTCCCTGGTCAAAGAATTCATGCTTCGCCCTTCATTCCTTTTAAACTGACCATGTAGAAAGTGATTATGACCAGGGACTCAGAAGCCAAATTACGTGGGCTCAAATCCCAGCTCTACCACTGACTTCCTAGCTGTGTGACCTTGGGAAACTTGCTTTGTTTCTCTGTGCACCAGTTTTTCCATCTGTAAAGTGTAAGTGCCACTAACTTCTCAGACTACTGTGAAGATGAAACTAATTTATGTAATTCCCAGACGAGGGTGCCTCACAAAAAGTGCTCATAAACAATAGCGATCGCCATTTATATTCTCGGCACCACACAGACCGGGTTTGAAATGCGCCTGGGCTTAGGAGGGGACTGACACAAGTTACTGGTACCTTCAAGGCAACTCAGAGGCATTAGTAGTAATTCAAAGGGAATTCTATTCAAAGGAAATTGTTTTTCTCTCCAAGGAGATGCATGAATTGCGTCTTTATTTTTTGGTTTACCTGGATTTTGTCTAAGCCACCAGGTCTTCCATGTTCTAGAACATGCACGTCATTCCTCTATTTCATGTGTATGTAGAATCCAGCAAGTCATTTGGGGTGAAATTCTGAGACCCTTTGATTACCTGACCCCTGCAGTGCAATTCCTTGGGGAGGAGATAATTTATAGTAGAGCTTCACCTTGTTTTCCTTCTAATTATCCTGGGGAATAGTGTACACTCTTGGAGCTGTGGTTTACTTTTTACGTGTCTGCTACGCTCAACAATGACTAAGGGCAATAACTCGTTACTCAAATTTGTCTCAAGTAGGTAACAATAAATTGAAAGAGAGATGCAATGAAGCATCAGCACTAAATACGCAGAGTGCAAAATATTTCTGTAAAAAGCACCTTACCATGTCCTTCTCTGCCAATGTGCAGCCCTCAAAACGGTCCAATCTGATGCAGCACCCCATCTAACACTTACTTAGCCATCTGTGATTTACTTTACTGGTCAAAGCTAGGAGGGTGAGAAGTGGTGACCTCAAACACACTTCAGTTAAATCTTTAAGGAATTATTATTATGCTCAGGGAAAACTTTTTCATTTTACATCAGAACTTAAAGGTCCTTTTCTGACATGGCATCCATAAGACACAGTCAGTGAGATGTAAGGGAAATTCACACTGGATAACTTACCGACAGAATGTGAATTTCATAAGAAGTATTACACATGGCTTTCCTCCCAAAGGGACCCTTTTTGCAAAATGCAAAAGACAATGCAACATAGTAGCTGTGCCATTTTTCGGTGCATGACAGTTCTTCATTTAAATTGTGCTCTTATGCATCTCCCATCTCATTAGGACATTAACATCTCTATTGACCTTCCCCATTGTCCCATTTAAGCCACAGTTACTTTAGTGAAGGTGGGGACAAATGACACAGGAGGAAGCTCTCAGCAGCAACCAGGCATTTGCCTCCCATGCCAAGGCTGGGCTGGGCTTAGAGCTGAGCTGGCTGCAGGCTGGATTTGCTCTCAGTGAGAGCCCCAGGATTGAAAGGGCAACAAAAAGTATTCTCTTCCCAGGACACAGGGCCCTAATGACCCAGTGCTCACTCACATTTACTAGCTAAACGACTCAGCCAAGTTACTTACCAGACATGGCAGAGTCAGGTTTGCTCTTCACTGAACCCGCTTCCTCCTTCTCCTGTGCTCCCAACTGGATTGCGTTTCCCAGCTGCTCTTGCAGCCATGCACAGCTGATGGGATGTGAACAAGAGCTGCGCATGCTGCCTCTAGGGCCAACCCCTACCAAAGATCTTCCCAGTACCTCTCTCCCTGCTCTTTCCCCTTCCCCCCTCGTGACACATGTGAGACTGCAATCTTGCAGGCCACATGGGGTGGGGCACAGGATAGAGGGCTATGAGCTGGAAGGAGTCAGGGGCCCATGCTCTGTTGGTGGAGAGCTGTCGGCTAACAGGCAACCTTGCCTACATGAACCTTGAGACTTTCTGTAAGCAAGGAAATAGACTTGTCCTGTCTCAGAGAGTACAGATCTTTGTATTTGTCACAGTATCTAACATTACCTTAACTAGTACAACTTCTCCAAGGGAATAGTCATTGCCCCTACTCCCTAGGGTTTAGTGAGGGCCAAATCAACTAATGAGTGTAAAAGGACTGGTATTGTTTTCAATGTACATGAAGGGTACTGCTGTTGATTTAATCAACCACTCTTCTCGTGCATTTGCAGAACAGGTACGATAAAACCCACCTTTCATAGTTTTATAAGGACTGGAAGCTAAACACATGAAGATAGATGTGCACACACAAGAAAGCATGGAACGGGACACTATCTGTCTCATTAAATAACTGTTTTCATTACTACTTTTAGAGAAATACAAACATTTAAAGTCTAGGAATCTTTGTAAAATAAGCTTTCAATGGTTACAATTTGAGATAGTGTAAAAAAAAAAAAAAAAAAAGTACCCTGGATACAAAGTTAGTAGTGAGGTGACAGCAAAGTAGCTTTGATTCTGAAGAACCCATAAGTATATCTTGTAAAAAGATCATTATCTAATTGGAAAGACAAAGCAGGGAAGTTTCAAATAGAAACTTCCAAAAAGTATAATGACTGGTTTTAAATCATGGATTGGAGACTAGTGCATTCAGAGAAAACACAAAGTGTGAAAACAGCTATCCTCGTCAGGACATTCTGGAAAATGTGAATGTCTCCCTCCTCTATCTGTAGGATTTATGTTGTCAGAGAACGACCATTAAAAGGATGGGGAGAAGACTATGCTTTTGCAAACCACAGATGATGGGGATAAAACCAATTAAAATATGACTTCATTGCCTTGAGGAAATTTAGAGGGGAAACCTTAAACAAGGCTAGGGAGATGAGGAAGAGCCAGATCATTCCAGCATCCAAGAATGAGTAATGACAAATGGGTGCAACTGTACACATCTTCTATTAATACACACATACACAAAATAAAGTGAACCTAAAAAGCTAAGTACTATTTGAGTCACAGTGAACAGTTTTAGTGCTTACCTCATAACAATGTACAGATCCAATAAAGACTTTTCCAATGTCGAGCATTTCAAAGTTGAAGTGAATCTTTGGTCCCATTCCTTCCGCTTTGATCCGGAGAGGCAGACGGATCTCTCGGCCTATAAAAACAATTCAGACTTTATTACCCTGAAGAATGCTTCATTACCCCCAAATTATGCACAACGTGTTGCCAATGTAAGCAATCAACAGTACTGCACTGGACCCGGGGAATTCCAATTTAACTGATGCTGAGGATGTAGCTTATCTTTAGGAAGCAGGGACACTAGTAGTTTCTTATCTTTAAGGTGCAGCTTATATTCTAATTTAGGCTGATATTTTAGAAGAAAAAAACAAATAAAAAAATTCAACCCAGTCTTAATGGTATTCCTATTTCTTATTTTTTTAAAAAAGCAATTTCTCGGGGCGCCTGAGTGGCTCAGTTGGTTGGGCGACTGCCTTCGGCTCAGGTCATGATCCCGGAGACCCCGGATCGAGCCCCACATCGGGCTCCCTGCTCAGCGGGAAGCCTGCTTCTCCCTCTCTCACTCCCCCTGCTTGTGTTCCCTCTCGATCTGTGTTTCTCTCTGTCAAATAAATAAATAAAATCTTTAAAAAAAACAAGCAATTTCTCTAAATTAGAGAAGGGTGACCTCTGATTGATGCTTCTTATAAAATGAGAATCACCATAGGGCACCAGAAGCCATTGTTCTCACTGATTTTCCTAGATTTAGGAAGACCAGGGTATTAGGGATCTGAGTCTAGGAGCCTTACCTGACCCTTGTTTTTCAGACTTCTTTCAGTAGAGGCAATGGGACCCACTAAACAATATCTATGATGCACGTCCACAGTGGACCCAGGGTGAACAGTGAACACAACCTTTAAAGTATCAGTTGGTTTTGTTTCCTTTTTAAAAACAGGTATTTCTTCATTTGATAATAGAGGGTCATTATAAAAATATTATAAAGAAAGTGGAAAATTCTCACATAGTTCCACTACCCAAAGATCACTATTAGTATTTTCGTGCCTATCCTTCCATACCTAATCATATTTAAATTCTAAAACACTACGTGATATCATATTTAACTAGTAAATACTACATTAAGTTGAATATAAATGCAAACACATGCTATATATTATTTTGTATTTTGTAACCTGCTTTTTTTTCACTTGACAATACACCTGCAATATTTTTACATACCATCACCTGAAGATGAGGTAAGTATTTTTAACCAGTCCCTCTTGTTTGATATTTAAATGGCTTACTTTCTTTCTTTTTCCTTTTTTTAAAATTTTATTTATTTATTTGAGAGGGGGGGAGCGAGCAAGCAGGGGGGAGAGACAGAGGGAGAAAGCCTTCCAACTTTTCATTCAACAAATTACAACATAATTAATGTCCTTGAATGCATTTATGAACAATTTTCCTACATTTTCTTTAAGCACTTTGAAGATAATCTATTGTTTCTTGTCTTCCACTGTTTCTATTGACAAGTCAGCTTATTATCTTATCGTTCATTTGAGGTAATATGTCTTTTCCTTTGACTGCCTTAAGATTTTCTTTTTGGTTTTGGTTTTCAACAGTTTTACTATGATGCTCTCAGGTATGGTTTGCATGTATCCTTCCTGGGCTTTGTAGCAGTTCTTGAATCTGTAAATGAATGCGGCTCATCAGGTTTTGGAAAATGTTTAGTCATGATGTCTTCAAATATTGCCTAGGCTCCATTTTCCCACTTCTTACCATTCAGATAGATAAACTTTTGTTATATCCTATTCAGCTCTGATGCTCTTTTTTATATTTTGTTTTTGTAAGCTTCAGTATAGGTATATTTTTCAGATTTATTTACTTTCCAGTTTATAAAATATCTCCAGCTGTACCTAACAGGCCATTCAATTCTACTAAGTTCTTAATTTGTCATTATAACTTTTCAGTTCCAGATTTCCTATTAGATTTTTTTAGAGTTTCTAGGCCTCTGCTCAGTCTTTTTAAAAAAAGAACATTGAAAATATTTTTAACATTAAAAAAAATTTCTGTCAAATAATTCTATTTTCTGGCTGTCTATGGAGTTTCTATTGTTTATCTTGGTGTTCTATCAGACTGTGTTGTCTCCTCATATGCATGGTTATTTTTTTTTTATTGTTACTAAAAATTTTTTTTTCCAGTGTTCCAAGATTCATTCCCCATTCCCCACACCCAGTGCTCCACGCGTTAGGTGTCCCCAGTACCCACCACCAGGCTCTCCCATCCCTCCACCCCCCTCCCTCCAAGTCCCTCAGTTTGTTTCTGTGTCCAAAGTCTCTGTTGTTTCATTTCCCTCCCTGGATTACCCTAGTTCCCATTTACTTTCCTTCTCCCACTGTCCTCCAGGTTACCCCTCAGGCACCGCAAGTAAGTGAAACCATGCGAT
>PITA01035198.1:0-10764 GCA_004023965.1 Spilogale gracilis
GGGGGGGGTGGGGGCAGGGGTGTGGGTACCTGCACAGGTGCAGAAATGCAGGGGGAAGAGGGAAGGGCTGTCTGATGGACCAATGGCAAGTAGGTGGGAGCAGCTGGGCTGCAGGGTCCTACCCCGTGCCCCGGTCCTGTTGCCCCTCTAGGGACCCCCACGCGGTCTCCGTTAGTCCTAGACGCTTCTGGGCCCATGGCCATGAGGTCTAGGTGTGACTGTCCAGTTGTCTCCTGCTGGCTCCTGAAGGCTCCTGCACACTCGACTGCCCACAGGGACCCCTGATGTTCTGACGTGGGGGGCAAACCCTCTGCATCCATGTCTCAAGGGGCAGCTCTGTCCTCTTTGCCCTCAGGCTCTTGGGGCTGCTTTCACCGCCACATCACGCAGTCCTCCTGGTTTCCCCCCATTAGCTGAATGGATGCTTGGATCGGGACAGAGAGGTGACACACAGACAGACCCGTCCCATCTCCAACCCTGCTGGGGCCTCAGCCCTTCCCTCTGTGCTGGGGTGAGAAGGAAGGGGGGCCTGGGGCCCCAACAGGGGAGTCCTTGCCCCCTTGCATGCATGTGCCCGACTTTCCCCAGATGCCCACTCTGTGACAGGAGTGTTGTTTGCTCAGTGGTTTGAAACGGAAGCAGAAGTCTTTTTAAGTGAACGACTTGGGACACAGGTGCTGCCATGTAAGGCAAGGGAGGGGATGCGTGGGTGGCTCCCAGGGGCTGGCCCGTCATCCCGTAGGCCTTCCGGCAAGTCAGATGCACATGACTAGGTGAACGGGCCCTGCAGTGACGGAAGAGGAGGGCGATGCCAGGACACACAGCGGGCATTGGTGGGGCCAGCAGCAGGTGGGCACACCGTGGGGACAGTGAGACAGGCCGGCTGCCCCAGGGTGTAGGGGGAGGAGGAGACTGGCCTCTGGCTGAATGCCACCATCTGCTGTGTGACCCTGTCCACATCAACCCCTCTCTGGGCTTGAGTTCAGTTGTCTGAAGTTCAAGGAAATACCTCAACAGATGCACATAGAGCGCTGACACGGGGCCAGGCCTTGTCTCCTCAGGCATGCAAACGTGAAGCCGGCAAGCACCACACATGGTCACACGGCAGTGAAGAAAAGCAGAGAGGACAGCAAAGAAGCAGATAGAACGTGGCATGGGCGTGAGAGTGTGTGTGAGTGTGCAAGTGTGTGTGCTGAGTGGCCCACGGGGTGGCCGTGCGAGGACCCTCGGAGGACGGGGTTTCCTGGTGAAGGAAGGAAGAGCCGCTGAGGAGGGTCTGGGCATGGTGCTCCCCGGGGATCCGCCGAGGACGGTCTGGGCATGGTGCTCCCCGGGGATCCGCCGAGGAGGGTCTGGGCATGGTGCTCCCCGGGGATCTGCTGAGGAGGGTCTGGGCATGGTGCTCCCCGGGGAGGGAACAGCATTTGCAAAGGTCCAGTGGCAGGGACAACCAGATGACCTCAACGTTTCTTTGGGACATGAGTTAGGGATTTGAAGGAGGGTATGGGAGCCCGCCTGCCAGAAGGAATACCCCCAGAGATCTGCAGACATGGTACTGACATCCCTGTCTGCCTTGGGTCCCCCAGGAAGCTCCGGCTCCAAGGGGCTCAGCTGTCCTCACCCCCCCCCATGAGCATTCCCACCAAATCAACACCCTGACTGTGCTCAGAGCAGGCGCACGTCCAGTCTGACTGCTGCCAGGCCCTCGTGTTGTTCTGAGAGCTATGGCCTGTCTGACCTGGCTCCCATGCTGCCCTGGGCAGAGACAGCTGACGGCCTGGGGGGTCCGGGGTGGCCCGAGAGCTGGCAGCTGGGGTGTTGGGGTGGCGGCAGCTGCTCATTGTGGAGACAGATTTCCAACCAAGTTGTCTAGTAATGGGAAGCAGTGAGCTTCCCATCTCCAGAGGCATTCAAACAGGAGGAAGGGCTTCTGGCAGGGATGCTGGGCAGGGAATCTGTGCAACGTAACTTGATTTTTTTGTAGAGCTTATTATAGTGGGATAAGTGTTGTTCCCCTAAAGATGTTCACACCTGACCCGCAGAACCAGTGCAGTGTATTGGGTTACAGGTCCTGAGCTAGGAGACTGTCTTGACAGTCCCTGAATCCAGTGACAGGTGTCCTTAGAAGAGGCAGACAGGACGGTGACTAACCTAACACAGTGAAAAGAATGAATAAAAAATACTCATCGACTTAAAACAACAGCAATAAGAGGCAGACAGAGGAGAGACCCACAGAGAGGAGAGGCCCTGTGGACACGGGTTAGAGGCTGAGTGATGAGGCCACAAGCCAGGGAGGCCTGGGGTCCCCAACGCTGGGAGGGGCAGGAAGAGCCTCCTCCCAGAGCTTCCGGGAGAGTCCAGTCCTCCGACGCCTGGGCTCCTGCCGTCTGGCCTCTGGAACCGGGAGAGGGTAGATCTGTGCGCGGTCGTTTCTTCCGGCAGCCCTAGGACGCAAGTTACACACACACGAGTGAACCATCGGATGTCCCCAAGCTGCGGGCTCTGCCAGACCAGCCCCGAGCCCACCACTCCCAGAGGCAGGCACCCTCATCTTCTCCCTGACGATCCCGCATTTTCCCACCGTATCTCTAACCGACCTCACTCAGTGTTTCCTGGTTTTCTCCGTTGGCCTCTGCTGGTGGCCTCACCCACGCACCTGCCCCACTGGGCCACCTGCCCTCCTGCCCCCCGCCCGCCTGCCCCCTGCTCCCCACCTCACTGCCCCTCCCACCCCACCGGCAGCGTTAGTGTGCTCCCCCAAGGCTGGCTGCACGCAGCCCTCCACACTGAGCCCGCAGCCTCTCGTTTCTCCTCCTCTGGGGCGCCGTGTAGCCAGCGAGCCGGTGATGGTCTTACTTCATTATTCGCTTAGTTCTCCGCACACTTCGTG
Source organism: Spilogale gracilis (assembly GCA_004023965.1). Lineage (NCBI taxonomy): Eukaryota > Metazoa > Chordata > Mammalia > Carnivora > Mephitidae > Spilogale > Spilogale gracilis. The sequence continues at coordinate 2,891 of PITA01035198.1, forward strand.
CTAATTCCACCTGAAACCCTCCTCCAGCTGTGTACACACATCTGGACATCTGAGCACAGTGGGCCCCTTAGTGCCTCGGGCTCTGCGGGGCGGGGGCGGAGGGGGCTCCGGGCCGCTCAGGGACCCCCGCCAGGCTCGCCGGGGCCTCCATGTGGCTCTGTCTTCTTGGGGACTCCGAGGGAGCCGTCCTGGCAGAGCGGGTTCCCCCTGGAAGGATATGTGGGGCTGGCATCCTGATTTCGCCCTCGCACCACAGGGGTGACCTGGCTGGAGGGGCCTGTGGGACAGAACGGGGTTCCCCGAAGGTGTGGGTGTGCGTCCTGGTCTTCTGGCCCAGTCCCGCTGCCGCGACATTTTGACCCCTGGTCTTTTGTACGAAGCCTGTTTGTTCATTGCTTGTGTCTTCCCCTCTCTGGGAGCGGGATGGCTTTTCTCCTCTCTGTGTTCTGAGATCAGACCGTGTGCCTTGCTGCGGGCCGACGTTCGTCCCTGGTGCCGAGATCCCCGTGGGCCCTGCAGACCTGAAACCCTGCGTCGGTCAGCAGCGGTCCCACAACAAAGCACAGGGACCCGGTGCTTTAATTACAGGACCTATTTCTCCCAGCTCCTGCGGAGGCTGAGCGTCTGGGACCCCGAAGCCCCTCTCCTGGCCTGTGGATGACCGTCCCGTCCCCGTGTCCACACGAGGTCGCCCCCCGGTGCATGTCTGCGTCCTGCTCCCCTCGTCTCATCAGGACACCCGTCAGTCAGCGTGGATCAGGGCCCCCGATGACCTCCTTTACCCTAATCACCTCCGCAAAGACCCATCTCCAGACACGATCCCCCTGAGGCCCCGGATGATGACTCAGCTCCTGCATTTGGGAACAGAGCTGGGCTCACACAATGTCCCTCCCCTGGGGACAATTTAGGAGTGATTTCTGGGGTAGTTCCTCCCCTCGGCTGTCTTAGCTCTCTCTGAACTCCTGTCCCTGAGTCTGCTGTCCTCCTGGATGGGCCCTTTCTTTCCCGTGACTGTTTTCTGCTGGCGAAGGCACCGCCATGCTCGGCTGGTCATACTTTGGTTCTGTCGCCGCTGACGTGCTCTCCGTCTCCCCGAGCTCCTTTTCTCCCTGCTGGTGCCGTTCGTATCTTCCTGCCTACGTGTCCTCCGAGCATCTGAGGACGCTGATCCTTGTTCTGGGAGACCCTCATCTACCTGCTGGGTCCGCTTCTTCCCAACTGTTCTGATCTACGGGTGTCGGGCTCTTCTTCCCACGGCAGAGGCTCCCACCAGGGTCGTGCGGTGGGAGGTGAGCATCCTCGGAGCCTGGTCCACTCGGGACATCTCCCGGGGGGACCCTGAAGCCATCGCCTTGGGTCCAGGCTGCTTGGGTTCCCGGGGGGACCTCCCCAGGGTGCGCTGGGGCTCAGATCCGGGAGGCGGTGTATCAGCTCCCGCTCAAGGCCTGGTTCTCGGCTGGCTGTGCGGCCGGCCAGGCCCGCTGTCGCCACACACACACGGTCTCTTCCACGCTACCAGAAAGCGAACCGCCATCTTCCCAGGGGGCTCCTGGGGGATGGTTACTTGGCTTCTCGGAGGTGGACAGGGGTCTGGGGTCTAGTGGTCCTGGGGGCAGACACGGCACCATTTGCTGCCCATCGTGGCCCCTTGGGGGGAGATGGGTGGAGGGTGGAGTCTCAGTAAACTTGTGCTGTTCTCCATCAGTTAAATATCTTCCAGAACCGCAGGCTTTATGCAGCTGCTCTATAAACCAAAAACTGCTGTACAAAACCATAGAATCAAGTCTTTTCTTACCATGGTGCCCGGAAATAATCAGGGTCACGAAGTGCCTTTCCAGATGTTTGTTCCTCGTTCTCCACTGTCCGCTACAGCAGCTGTGGGACTGGTCCTCCCCTGGCCTGCCCAGTTCCGGTGCCAGGAGGGAGGGAGGGCCCTGAGCCAGCTGGACGTCACTCCCTCCGTGCGTGGCCGAAGGGTAGAACTCATCCTGCTTCCGTCCCCAGACTCCTGCACAAGTCTTTCTGCTGATTTTCTTCCGCTGGGTCAAGTGCTCGGAAGCTATGTCTGCTGCGGCCGTGACTGTGGGAGAGAGGTCGGTGAGTCCGCTGAGCTCACAACAATGCTGGCTTCTCTGGGTGGGAGGACTGGAGTCGGCGCGCCCAGAACCCTGGTTGCTGGGAAGGGTGGCGGAGATCCTCACCCAGCCCTCCCGGGGCCCCGACACCCGCACCTGCTGGGCGCGGGCCATGCTCATTCCTCACGGGCGTCTCGGCCCCCATGGCTTCTCTGCGGCTCAGCAGGACATGAAATCCCTGGGACTCCCTCTCCCAGGGGCGAGTTCTCTGCCAGCCAGGGACAGGGACTGTTAGGTAAGCTCCCCTCCTCGCCTCTGCTGGGACACCAGTTCTCACCGCCCCCCAGGCAGGGCCCCACGAGTCCCCGTCCTCCCGAGGCCAGGGAGTCAGCACGGTCTGCTTGCTTGTCTGTTTCCCGCTAGGCCGAGAGCCAGGGGCAGAAACCGTGCCTCCCCTTTCCACGGTTCCCGACGCAGTCAGGGCACAGGATGCAGCGGGCATTGCCGTCTCTTGCTGCCGACACCTTACCATGGACTCAGGGGCCTGAAGGAACAGATCTGCGGATCGGAGCTCAGAACAGCTGTGCCCTGGGCACACTGATCGAGGAGAAGGAAGCAGGTGCGGGGAGGCTGCTGGAGGAGGAGGGCAGGGCTTTAGGGCACTGTCTGTGTCAGCCCGCCCCAGGGGAGGGCGAGAGGGCATGGCTGTGGGTGGGGGCGAGGGCCCTAGGGGCTGTGTGGCCAGGACACGTCAGGTATGCCTCCTTCCAGGAGCTGGACGAATGTTGGTAGGACTGTTGGGAGGTGTATTTTGTGGGGCGTGACTGCGTATGTCCCAAGCCGTGGGTTAGATTCAGCCCAGACCAGAAAGGACAGAGTTGGAATTCCATTTCATAAATTGGTTTCTGGAACAGGTGGGAGATGGGGCCAGCTGTGGTGTGGGGACGGTCAGAGGCTCAGCGCCAATGGACGTCTGCACGGGCAACCCTGCCCATGGACGTGGAGGAAGGTCAGGAGGTGGGCTGGCTGCCCGTCATGGAGTGAAGGGACACCGAGGGCCGGGATCAGGCGCCCGTCGCCGAGTGAAGGGACACCGAGGGCCGGGATCAGGCGCCCGTCGCCGAGTGAAGGGACACCGAGGGCCGGGATCAGGCGCCCGTCGCCGAGTGAAGGGACACCGAGGGCCGGGATCAGGCGCCCGTCGCCGAGTGAAGGGACACCGAGGGCCGGGATCAGGCAGGGCTCCAGGAGGGGCCTGCGGAGTCTGCAGGCACAATGGGAGTTGTGACCATTGTCTTCAGCTTCCCGCGGCAGGAGATTGCTGTGGGGCCTCTGGACAGAGTAGTTGCCCGACTCAGATTGCTAACCTGGCTTCAAAGCCAAAAATCTGAGGCTCAAACCCTTCCTGCCCACGGGATTCCTTCTGTGTCATCCTTAGCCCAGCAGGGTGCTGGCTCCAGGGGCCTGAGGGGCAAGCACACAGGCAAATGCCTGTCGGCCCAGGGCAGGACCCCATGGGCAGAGGGGATGGCGGCCGGGACCCTTGCCCCCATCCCTGGTGGGACGGGAATCACGAGGTTGGGAGGGGCCCTTCCGGGAGACTTGCTGCAAGGAAGCCACAGGTGGTGAGGCAGGAGGGGGTGCCTAGTTGTGCAGAGAAGGGTCCTTTCTCTGCCAAGGGAAACAATGATTGTCTTGCCCAGAACGTCCCACTTCTTGGAAGTGTGCCCATCCATTCTGTGCCGGTGCCGCGGCGAGATGCTGTCGGCTCTCCCCCAGGGCTCCCTCCTTTTTCACTCTGTGAACCGGGGCGCGGGGGCTCCAGTAAGTGATGGTGACGTGGGCATGACAACTCGGCCTTCAGCGGCATTTATCTTTCCTTCTTGGGCAAACGCCGACATATAAAACTCAATTTCATTTTGAAGAAGTCAAGCCACCGCGTGTTTGTTTAGACTCCTTCCAGGGCGGTGCCTTGGGCTCCAGCCTTCCTCCACTCGGCAGGAAAGCTCAGCGGGGCCAGGCTTGCAGGATGTTGCCGGGAGGGACCCCCAGGAGCCTGACTTGGCGGGAGGGGGGTTTCTGAAGGCTCGGGAGTCAGCCTTTCCCATCCCTGGTTTAGATCCTGACGACCCTGCTGAGCTAGACCGAGAGCTCCCCCCTCGAACCCCAGGCTCAGCCCCTGGGCCCTGCAGCTCACAGACCTGGCCCTGCGGTGCTCTTCTCGGCCTGTCTGAGCCAGCTCATGCCATCCCTTGGGATCTGTTTCCCAAGTGGCCACATGGGTGGGAGAGGAGTCCACACGTGGGGTGATTGTGGCAGCATGCATCAGCCCAGACCGGGTGCAGAGACTTCTCCAGTTCCCATCGGGCTTGCTGGAGCCCATGGCACCGTTGTCGCCAGCTCCCTCTCTGTGCTCAGCCCCTGTACCTGTGCCGTCCACTGAGGACTTGCTCCTGGGGTATGGCTGGAGCTCTAGAATGTAGCGGCAGGGATCCCGGGCGGCTTCTCCTCGAGGCCTCTGGAGGTGCGTGCATTTCCTCCCAGCCCTTCTGTGTTGGTACTCCACGGGGAAGGAAGACGGTTTGACCGTCTGGGTTCCTGCCGCAGCCCAGGGCCTGGGAGAGAACACCAAGCCCCACACAGGCTCCTTTGCTGCCGGAGGCCTCGGGGATGGGAAGGTCAGGGGCCCAGGAAGATGCAAACGTTGGTCTGAAGTTGCACAAACAGGCTTTGAGGGGCCTTGGTGTCCCTCTCTGGGTGATCTATCAGAACCACGTGAAGGTGATACAGAGAGGAGGGAGGTGATAACCGACCCCCAGAAGGAGAACACAGCCAGGAGGATCTGCCCGATTCCTGCCCTGACAGGTGCGCTTCTTGTCCTCAGCGGATGGCTGCATTTTGGGGTGTGGGCATCCCGATCCCCATGAGGCGTTGGAAGAGGCCAGCTCTACTCATGAATGCCTGTTTCTGATGGAGGCTTCAGAAAGATGAAGCCTGTCCTGGGTTTTTAAAGAAGAATTTTATAGGATATTTTATATCGGATTAATATAAAATTGATGATTGATGATTCACATTTTACTTAACAGTGGATTTTTAGGCACTTTCAGTGAAGGAAGAATGAATTTGCATCGAAAGATGTCAAACCCACATCCTGTAGCCAGCTGGCTTGTTCAGCAACGCGGGGCGGTGGCGCTTCCATGGCGGTGACGGTGGTCACCGGGGCGATGATGGTGACGGTGGCCATGGCGGGTGGAGGCTGGAGGTGCCGCGGCAATGCCGGCCTGTGCCTCTGCTCGCTCTCTCCACTTTCTGTGAAACCGCCCTGCCTTCCACCATGGATGTTGCCTCCACCAGGCAGTCTGCTGTGATTTCCTGGGGCAGCGCCTCTATCCCACTCTTGTTCTCCTGTATTCGAAGGCCTCATCCTGGGAAGCCATCAGTTGTGGGGCAGAGGCTGGCCTCAGCTAGCCTGGGTGTGATCGGGCTTCTGTAATTCTTGCCTCTGACCTTGATCTTGTTACCTAGAGTCTTTGTGCCTCAGGATCCTTACGTGGAAATGGGGACAATGATAGACCCCCAATACTTAGGGTGAAAGTGCAAAGGGGATAATGTATTAAAACATTTGGTGCAGCTCTTGTCACAAAACAAATCCCACTAAGCAGGTGACTGGCAGTGGCAGTGGTGGCCTGGGGGGTGGCTGGTGTCCCCGTGCTCCTGGAAACATCACTGCCCACGCCGGCGTCCACACTTGCATCCAGGTCTGGTCTGGCGCAGCATAGATGTCCAGCGTCAAGCAGGCCTTCCCCTGGATGATGTGACCGGCCCTCCCTGTGCCCCGTGTCCTGGCTTAACTCCCTGTGTACAGGTGAGGAAACAAAGGCAGAGCAGGTCTGCACGGCTTGGCCAGGGTTACACAGGGGCTGCTCTGGGAGCACAGCCTGGGCACCTGCTTCCCGGCTTGCTCTCTATCCACCTGCAGCAGGGAGACGGTTGACTCCCTGCCTGCCAGCTGGTATCTTAATGAAACATATTTCATGGAAAATTGTAGATGGATGACTTGTGCGTGCTTTCCAGAAAAGCTGTCAGTTCAGATTAGGCTCCAAGGGGTGACCGCACAGTCGGAGGATGTCACTTAGAAATAATAATGATGTTGGCATTTCTGAAGGCATCCACTATGTGGAGAGAAACAGAGGACCAGCAATTCTCGGTTGGGGTGGTGATGGTAATGAGGGCGTGTGTCACACTTCTCCTCCTCCATCTGAGCAGGGAGAGGGCCCTGGGACCACAGAGGCACTCGGTAGTATGGACACGGGCTGAGGACCCTGCTCCTCCCCAAGGAGAAGCAAGCAAGGAGGATGGAGTTCCCTGGGGCAGAGGCCTCAGCTCCTCTTCCTTGGGGACGCCCAGTCCCCCTGGCCCCTTTTGGCATCCCAAGCTACGTCTGATGTCTGGCCTTTTCTACCTGCATGGGTTGACTCTCTCTTCTGTTGGCTCAAAATAAAAGGGAAGCTCCAGATTCATTTAATTTTGAAATGGTGATCCTTACAATTGTATAGAAAAAGTTGTGACAGCCACTCAGTCATAAACAACAATAGTTGGCTGAATGGGAAGTGAAACGTGTTTGAGGACCACACAGCAGAGGCCTAGACTCATAGGAAGGATCAGTGAAGGCTGCTGGAGAAATGCCCCTTGGGAAGGGGTAGGGGGAGAGTGTTCCAGGCAGAGGGAGAAGCCCGGTGGGGGCCCTGAGACTGGGCGAGTGTGGCTCTTTCCAGGACCTGAAAGGTTGAAGTGGTCAGATGTGGCGTCCAAGGGAAAAGGTGGAGGTGAGGAGAACATGGGCCGATTCAAAGCCTCCCCAGAGCCTGGGTCTTTTATGACTTGACAGCTGAGGTCGGGTGATGTTCCTTGTGGTCTGGCCACCTGTGTTCTCCTCTCCGGATGCCATCTCTTCTGGACTTGTGGACAGCAGGACATAAAGAGTCCTTGGACCCTGAATAAGGACCATGGCTTCTCCTCCACTGGCGAGCAAGCCGCGGTGGCACCAGGCACTCTGTCTTGGATGCTGCATCGTGCTGTCCACTGCCCACTGCGGGGAGAGGTGGCAGCTGATGACTCACTGCTGTGCCTGTGGCAGGCCCTGCCTTCTGTCAAAGGGACTTGGCTCACCCTGCTCACTCTCTCTCCCTGGGGAAGACCTCATCTAGTGACTGGCCCGAGGGCAGTGACTTTGTCTTGGTTTGAGACAACTTTGTAGGGTCACCTCACCACCAATGCCCCCCCCGGGATAGACTCCGTGGAAGATGTCAGCACCGGCCTCCCCTTCCGCCCAGCCCCGCTTCTCTCACCCTTTTACAGGCATTGTCTGGAGCGCATACCTCAACCTGCACACAAGCCTCTGTCTCAGAAGCTGTTTCTAGGGAGCCAGCATAAAGTGTTCATTCTTGGCCAGACCAGAGGTCTCAGAGGCAGGGGAGACCAAAGTGGAGGTCAAGCAGGCAGACTCAGAAACCAATGGTAGGCTCTTCATTGGTGTATGTGCCACGGGTGACTGTGTGCAGGGAGGGGAAGGGGCGAGGGTTTACAGAAGGTGGATGGGCCCAGATCCCAGACAGGCAGTGGTCCAGACCTTACTGCTGGGCCACAAATGCACATGTTGTGGTCACCTGAGCTCTGTGACATGTTGCCAGTGCTCCTGCTCATGTTGAGATGGTGGTGATGGTAGTGGTGATGGCGATGGTGATGATGGTGGTGGTGGTGATGGTGATGGTGGTGGTGGTGATGGTGGTGGTGGTGGTG
>PITA01035199.1:0-10758 GCA_004023965.1 Spilogale gracilis
ACAAATATTTCTTAAAATAGAGTCTTGGTATTATCTGAGAAGTTCATCTATGTACAGGTTGTACCCCTTTTCCATGTGTATTTAAGAATTAGCTGTTTATGGAATAAGAATTGTATATGTAATCAAGAATTCCATATGGAAGCAAGAACCAGCTGTTCCATCACTGAATGCCTGGGTTTCCTAAAAATTAATGATACATTTTTTACTTTCATTTTTAGATGCCAGGTGTTTTAGAAGAACATAGAAATTATTTAGATTAAACAGGACTGAAGATTAAATATCAATCATTTTGTCAACCAATCCAGGAACAGAGTCATTATTACTAAGTGTAGAAACCAGGTCAGTCATACAAGAGAAACATTAAAATCAATATAAATGATAAAATTTTACATTCTAAAAAATGTGATTACTTTTCTTCTAATTTATTCCCATGAACAATGAAAGATATTCTACTTTAGCATAAACAGGGGGATACAGTAGCTTCTTTTCTGAATGTCTATTTTCATTCACACAGAATAGCACTTCCATATCATCAAGACTTTAATGACACGTAAAAATAGTAATTAATCTCATTTCAACTTTTTGTTTCCCCCTGCAGGACATTCTTTTTGTCTCTAAGCAGTCAGCCTCTTCCTACTACCAACCAAATTTTAAGATACTAATTCTGAAATCCTTTGGAATTAAAACTCAGATGACGGGAGAGGACTGGTCTGAGATGTAACCCTCATAATTCTACTTTAACACAGTTTTGAAGAATTAGTTCTGAATTTAAACAAAGGAACTAGTGACAACTAATTTTGTGAGATGTATCAGAAAAACAAATGTACATATGTGGATACATTTATCGTTTTGATAAATCCCAGAGCCAGGATGGCAAGGTAGCTGTTGAATCAACTATTGGAAAGGGAGAAATTATTTTTAGCTCACTGAAATCAGTTTTGCACTTCTATTACTCAGGTAAGTCCAAGAGAAAAATATATGAAGAATATATATCTAGCCTTAAAGGAAGTACTGAATAAATAAAAGCTATTATTATTATTATTGTCATTTTTGCTGAGGAATTTTGTAAGACAAATCTTACGTGAATCTTAAAACAGAATATGTAACTTCACTAATTCAGCAAATTGCAACAGCATTTAAGAAAAATGATGAGAAATGCAGAGTCCATTGCAGCCAGGACAGTGCTGTGTTTTAGAAAATTAAGCACTGGAAGTTTTGGAAGTGATTCAACTTTTAAGAAGATACATTATTATTGTTATTATTATTATTTTTCTTTTGACAGAGAGAAAGACAGCTAGAGAGGGAACACAAGCAGTGGGAGTGAAAGTGGGACAAGCAGAGTCTGTTCTGAGCACAAAGCCAGGTAAATCTTTGCTTGCATGAAAGAAACACAAACTCTTTTTTTTTCCTTGATATTTTTTCCATTTCCCAGTAAGCCTCCAATTCAACTGAGCTTGCAAATTTGTGGAGAAAAGATGTCACTTGTAACAATACAAAAAAGTCAACAAATATTTTCTCCATTACCACACAGGGTACTCTTCTGTAACATTGACTCCAAGGCACAAAGATCCCTGGCCTCCAGATGTTTACAAACGGAACCCATAACCAAAAACATATATTATGTGAGAAAGTAACAAGTGCTATGAATGAAGGAGAAGAGAAGGAAGAGAATAGAGTGTGACAGAGGGAAAGTTGGAGAGTTGTGATTAAATTAGGCAGTGAAGTAAATCCCACTAACAAGGTAACAGCTGAGCAAAAGCTTACCGGGCATGAGGAAGTTCCTCAGCTCTGTGGTAATCTGGAGAAATAGAACAGAACAATAACTGGTGCTTACTGATCCTATTTCCAAAGGATGCTGATGGGAGCTCTTAAGTAATCAGAGGAATAGGTGGCTGTACTTCTACAAATTCCAAGGTAATAAAATGACAAAGCGGAAAGACAATTGTAGATCTGCCTGAGCCATAAGAACAGGAATAACCAGAATGTGGTATATTTCTGGAAAACGATTATGTTCAGAGAGGTGCAGAGATGAAAGAGAGGGACAGCATGGGGAAATATTTGGAAAGATCTAAATAAATTAGTAGACTTCTTTAAGATTTTGTTTTTAAGTAATCTCTACACCAGCATGGGGCTCAGAATCACAACCCTGAGATCAAGAGTCGCATGGTCTACTGACTGAGACCGTCAGGTACCCCTTATATTAGTGGACAGATTCTTTTTTTTTTTTTTAATTTTATTTACTTGACAGAGAGAAACACACCAGAGAGGGGATATAAGCAGGGGGAGTGAGAGAGGGAGAAGCAGGCTTCCTGCTGACCACACCTATGCTGAAGGTAGAGGCTTACCCACCGAGCACCCAGGCGCCCCTAGTGGACAGATTCTTAATTCCACAAATCAAGGATTGGAACCAACTAAGGCAGAGCTCTGGGGGGCTGCCAAAAGCTTGCTTAGTATAGGGAGAATATAGATCATAATACAAGGTTTGTGAACACCCAGATCAAGGTGAGTATTTTACTTCCCTGATCCACAGGCAACTGCTTTTTATTTTTACACCAGTTGGACAGTCACATATGTGTCTTTGTTTTCTGGTTGTACGTTTTTATTTTCCCTAATTCTGCACATCGGTCACATCCAGAATAGGCATGTTTTATATTCCTTGATGAGAATTTAGCAGCTGGTTATTTAAAATACAAGTCCCAAATAAAATCGATTAGTAATCATTTAATACCTGGTGTGGCAGTCCCCGTTTAAGCCTAACTGGATTATCCTTACTGGTTCAGGCTGTGTCTAAACATGTCCTGAGATGTGGAGATGGACCTACTAGGAATTTTAATTTCTAGTTACTAGGAATTTTTAATTTCATTTTAATTATAATGAGAATCCTCCCAACTAGAAATCAGTCCTCTGAAGGGAAAGGAATGAGTGAGTGATCCCCTGACCAGAAAGGACAGAAGAGGTAATTCTGAGTACTGTAGAATGTCTGTTTTCTGGTACATGGTTCACACTTCCTGGTTTGAGGAGACAGCAGCCAGTTAAATAGAAGGCTGTGTTTGTCAAAAAAACCTGTCAGACATCAGGCACTCAGGAAAGGCCTGATCTGAAGCTCACGAAACACAGTTGAGGAGGGAGGGTCTTCCCTTGCCTGCTGAGTATTCAGCCAGGTTCAGCCACATAGTAGTGGCTGCGGCTTTGGTGGCTTTGGCACCAAGCGGCCGCTGTGGCAGTCGAGCACAGAAATGGAAGCAGCAGCCAAGTGGAAAGCTGCCCTCCACTTCTGCCAGCTGCCTTAGCCATGTTAGAAAACCAAAGCTGAACCAAGTAAATTTAAGGATCTACTCAGCTTTATTGTGATTCATGAACTGGGCAACATTCCATCTAGGAAGTAGAGTGCAGCTCAGAGGAGTTGTTAAAAATGGAAGGTTTTAGTAGCAAGAAGGGTGTAGCAAGAAGTACTAGCAAAAGAAAGGAAAGGGTTATTTCAGGCACAGTCAACTGCCCCTTGGGTGAAGGACAGACTCTCTTATTAGGTTGATTACCTTCCCTTCTTTTGGAGATTGAAAAAGGGCCAATGTGACAAGATACCTTATTGATACTGATCAGAAAATTCCTGACTGGTTAAGACTCCATTTGGGGGGAAAGTTGAAACTGCAATTAAGTTGTGGATCAAGTCCAGATTTGGTGATCTGGCCTAAGTGATGCCATTTTGGGCCTGGGATTTTTCTTTTTTAACAGCAGCAGGTTCAGTGGCACTGGTTGCCTGGTGCAGTGGCATGGAGCTGAGTTGGTTTAGCCCAGCACTGTCGGCTCGTGACTTTGGCAGACAGAATTAGTGGGAACAGTGGCCACGAGCTGCTTTTAGAGCGTCCCCAGGCCAATGAGGCCTTGAGCAGAGCCAGGGCAGGAGCACAACAGCAGATGCACCAGGAATGTGGAACCAGATTGCCACCTTCAAATCTTGCATCTGCCTTTGTCTAGCCTTGAAGCTTGGGTAAATTACTATGTCTGTTTTCTTCTCAAGCAAATAATATCCAGCTCATAGGGATTTTTAGAGATTATATAGATTATACATGAAAGCACAACTCTAAGAGATAGTGATTGACAATAGGAAGCATGCAATCAAGGTCTGTTTCATTTTCCGTAGGACATCTCACATTGGTCCCGTCCAATAGTACGTGGTTCACCTTGTTTAGTGACATGAAACGCCAGAGTCTTGGTAGCAACCTAAAGTCCAGCTAGATGAGAAGGAAAGTGAAGGACAATGAACGGCCATTGTTGCCTCTATTGTATACTTGCCATTGTTTGCCATATGTCAGGCACTCTTCCAGGTGATTTATAATTCTGGAATGTCAAAAATTAAAGCACTCACTATTTAACTGTGGGTGAGGGTGTGGGCAGATAGGAGCCAAAATTTTCCACTATTCTTCTGCATTTTGCGGAATTACATGAACAATTACATGAACAATTACATATTACAAAACAGTTTTGTTTTTCACTTCCACATACTGGCAGTTCACTTTCCTCGTATCATTAATACTTAAAATGGTAGAAAGACTACCGCACCAGGAACCAGGCGGATCGTCATTCAAATAAAGTAACTACTTAGGACGCTGATTAATTGGGACCGAAGGACGGTTGGTTACAGCAACAAACCTCAGCCGGCTGGCCCGCGTCCACGCGAGAGGCGCACTGTCGCGGGAACGTCCGAAGCGCCTGGCAGCCGGTCACGTGACTCATGTGGCAGTCCGCGCTCCCCACCTCTCCGAGCCAAGCAGCCACGTTGGCGGCGTTCCTCGGCTAGGGCAGGGGGCGTGGCAAAGGCCCGTGCGTCATGCGTGCCCCGCCCCCTCCTGGAGCCCGGATGAAGAGTAACGCCATTACCGCCGGAGCCGCGGAAAGCTGTGGCGGGCGGTGACTGGGCACCTGACCGGCCGCGCCATGAGGCTCCTCTCCCGCCTGCTTCTGCTGCTCTTGCTCGTGCTTCCCGCTAGCGTCTTGCTCCGCAGCGGCCCTGGAGGTGAGGCGAGGGGCGTGGGCGGCGAGTCTTGGCCGGGAAAGAGACCCCGGCGACAGCAAGTTTGGAGCTGGACGCGACAGCGGCTCCTGGGTCCGGCCTCCGTCGGGTCAGCCTCTCCCCACCCCTTCCCCGACCCCCGGCTTGCAGTAGGGGTGTCCCAGCGCTCGCGGCGCGAATCCCCGCAGGGGCCTCCTCCCCTTCCATGCGGCGCGCGGGGCAGTGCCGGCGACCTTGTTTGGTGGCCGTCCGTACGAAGCCTTGGGTTTCTGCTCTGTCCCGGGACCCGCGCCTGCAGCTGTGGCCGGAGTTGGTGGGTCTGTGGCACAGGGAAGACGGCGAGTGGGCAGTGGGCCCAGCTGCACCTCTGAGCGCACTGCATCCCCTTGTATTTCTTCTGGCCGCCTCCGCTCCACCCCCATTTGCTGTGGGCTGACGTGTCTTTAGCTTCCACGTTGGGAGCCCTCCTTCATTCATTTGCTGAAACCCGTGTTTTCTACACACCTCAACTCTTAGAGCATCTTTTACCCCTTCTCCTTTGTGGTCCTCTCCCCTTTTATCAGCTCCTGAACGCTCTGTGTTACTAGGAGTCTTCATTTCAGAAAAACTCCCCATCTTCTTCATTGACCACCCCTACTCCCAGGCCGACTGAGGAATTCCTGATTATTACTTGAGTTCTCATTTTTCTTCTTTTTTTTTTCTATAACTTTTTTTGTTTTGTTTTGCGGAAGCGTCGCTTTGCGCTGGGGAAGAAACATCGAATTCGACGTTATACGTTTATTTGTTTATTCTTTCCAACAGTTAATCTGGTGTGGAAATAACAGAACATTAAAAATGTGGAAACTTGACTTTTTGCCCTGGTTCTTTTATGAACTTTAGTTTTCTAGTCTGTAAAAGTCAGTGTGACTAAACAATCACTAGAATTACTTTCATACTGTAAGTTTAAGCAAGCGGTGTGGCAAAACGAATGATAGTGACAGGTATCCTTGAGTGCTTTTGCAAAGACAAGTGAAGTTACTGGTTCTCTTTAGTGGGTAAAAAACCAAGTGAGAGAATTAAGCAAAGCTGTTAATGAATTCATTTGCAGGTTTAAAGAGGGATTCTTTTCCTTTATGAGTTGCTTGCTGGTTTGTTCTTATTTGGCTTTTTAAAGAAAATTTGTCAATTGCACTTATCTAGAATCTAGGCTATGCTTTGAAAACATTTTCTTTTTTAAGAAATATCAGTTTTATCTAAACCTAACTGGATGGCTCTAAACGTTTTTTTTCTTTCAAAGGATATTTTTAGTTAAATTTTCTAATTGAGAATTGCTAGACTTTTTAGGCAAAAAATTGTTACTGATTAATATTAACATCTACTGAAATGGAGGATGAAAAGCCATTTTACGTATTGAGGATTCTTGAAATTAAGTCCATCTTAAAATTATGTCAGGATGGGTATTTTTCTTACTGGTTTTAGAAAATGACGTGTAAATTATGAATGGGCTGTCTTTGTTCAGCAAACAGTAGAAGCTGTTTTTCAGTTCATAATGTGTGGTTCAGTCTTCTTTAATGTTTTACATAAATCTTAACAGCTGGTAAAAACTCAAGGAAGTGGAAAAGGCTTAAAATGCAGAGTCCTTAATATATGCTGTTTTTCCTGGATATTGCAGCATATACACATGTTTCCTTTCCCACATTTTCCCCCTACTGAATTGCCACATCATCATTCTTTCTGAGAAATGTTGGAAGAGTCAGTAGAACTTTGAAATTTCTGTGAGGGCCTTGCCTAAGATATAACATAACTTATTTAGATAACTTTTGCCTATAAAATTATTTCTTGGCCTTAGGTATGCTTAATTTTTAAGTGTAGGAGAAATAAAAAAAGTAGTTAAAACATGTTTGAAGCCACATGGAAAAATAGATGCGTGTTTTCAATGTGGTCAACCCTAAAGTTACCAGTATAGTTTTTATTTTACTAAATGTGCTTTATGCAAGCTGGTTTTCATTGTGGATGCCAAACAAATACTTGTTCTTTGGACTTACATAGCTATCAGATTCTAAGAGTTTCAGCCACAGTTAACTTTTTTCTTTTTTAAGCTTTTATTTATTCATTTGACAGAAAGAAACACAGCTAGAGAGGGAACACAGGCATGGGAACTGAGAGAGGGAGAAGCAGGCTTCCTGCTGAGCGGGGAGCCTGATGCGGGGCTCAGTTTGGGGCTCTTAGGACTCGGGGATCATGACCTGAGGACTGAGGCACCCAGGTGCCCTGTAGTTCACTTTAATAACAAATGTTTCTTGCCTAGTTATTGAGATTGCTATTTTCCTTTAGACCTGAGCAGGGTTTTGTTGTTTTTATGTTTAATAATAGGGATTAAATTTTGGAACTTTTGACTTTCATTTTTTTTTTGTGAGATTTTATTTTATTGTATTTTAAATATTTTATTTATTTATTTGACAGAGAGATCACAGGCAGGCAGAGAGGCAGCAGAGAGAGAGGGGTAAATAGGCTCCCCAACAAGCAGAGAGCCTAATGCGGGGCTAGATCCCAGGACCCTGAGATCATGACCTGAGCTAAACACAGAGGCTTTGACCCATTGAGCCACCCAGGCGCCCCAAGAGTTTATTTTTTATTTGACAGAGAGTGTGCCTGCATGCACACAGGCACGTGCACACAAGCAGGTGGAGGGGCAGAGGGATTGGGAAAAGCTAGGCTCCCTGAGGAACAAGGAGCCTGATGGGGGGGGGTGGTTAGATATATGGATGTGGGGCTCGATTTTAGCACCCTAGGATCATGACCTGAGCTAAAGGCAGACCCAACGGAGCCAGCCAGGTGCCCTTGGAGTGTCTCAGTTTTAAAACAAATTAATGTTTTTTATTCGAGCTTCAGGGCACCTTTACTTTCAGCATTTCATTTTCCCAACAATTAAGTGCTTTTGAAAATTAAATAGTTAAGCAGCATTTTCCGTTAAAGTTATCATACTGTTGCTAAGACTGTCCATAAGATAAAATCATGAATATTCTAGATGTATTGTAATTTGGCATCTTTCAGGGGAACTGGAAAATTGAATTACTCCAATGGGAGAAGTGTATTGCCTATACCTGGGAGAGAAAAATAGTGGTATGCCAGGGGTAAAGGTTAATGGCTTGTTTTGTGTTTTATTGTTAGGCTCATTAGCTGCAGCTCAGGATCTGACAGAAGATGAAGAAACAGTGGAAGATTCAATAATTGAAGATGAAGATGATGAAGCAGAGGTGGAAGAAGATGAACCCACAGATTTGGTTAGTGTTCTATATAATGTAATTCATATTTATATCATTTCTATAATTTATCTTTTTTTTGGTTTTTAAGATTTTATTTATTTGACAGAGAGGGAGAGGGAGACCCAGGACCCTGGGATCATGACCAGAGCCAAAGGCTGGTGCTTAACCAACTGAGCCACCCAGGCACCCCTAGATTTATCTTTTTATAGACCGGTTTGGTATTAAAATGCTTGCTTTCAGAGGTTTGTTACTGTGATCAGAGTGGATTGAAGTTGGGAGAAATGGGCTAGTGATTGAGGATAATCATGAGTATTTTCTTGCACAAGGAGGGAGACATGTGATACACAGAAAAATTAAAGATCATATGGACATGAGTCTTAGAGGGTATGGCACTGGACCAGTGTTGATAGACTAGAGATGCATGCTACGTAGCTTTTTGACTTTGAGCAGCTTCTCTCTCTGGATCTCTTTTCTTTCAGTAAGTATATATTTACTGGGTTTGTATTATATGCTCTGCACTGTTCTCAGTGCTGGGGTAAACCAGGTATTTTCTCTGTTCTCATGCAGTTTCTTTTTTGGGGCAGTATAGATGTGTTTTGGTGGCAGGCAGTAAACAGTATATAAAATGTGTCCTTTGGAGAGGAAGGGTCTTAGAGAAGATCTCTTGAAGTTCAGTTCTGAAAGTTTTACTATGTAAAACTTATACAGTAAAACAGTTAGAATGTGGATTAGAATCAGGATCATTGCAGCATGCTTCTAGCTTGTTTTATTTCCTCTCTTGGACTACTATAATTTATTCTACACAAATTTTTAAACTCCCTCTTCACAGAAAGCAACACATTGCTTTCAATGTCAGAAAATGAAGGCTGTCAAGTGTGAACTGTATCAAATTTCTATTTCTGAGTATATTATTCACTCACCCTTTTTATGTTTTCTCCTTTAAAAATAATGAGTTGTCTTTACTCTTTCTAAGGCTAGCCCTCTGCCTGTGTTCTTGTCCCCATCTCATTCTGTGGGATTTTGTACTGTTTCCTTTTCTGACTTCATTGTTCCTTTTCAGTGACTTGATTCTGTTAAGCTCTGCATGTGCTTTTATATGCCGCTTCATATTCCTCCACTTTAAGTTGCTATACATTTTCTTTTCTTTACCAGGACATATCTTGAAAAGAGTAAACTGTACCACTACTCATTTCACATTTGTACTGTGGTCTGGTCCGATGTAGCTAGTAAAGCTGTTCTTGCTAAGTCGCCACTGACCTAATTGCAAAATTCCTGGCCTGTTTTTCCTTGTTATCCTGTTTGAACTCTTGTTAGCATTTGCAGAGTACCCCTTCCTTGAGTCCCTTCATGTTGGCTTTTGTCCCCCTGCCCCTTTTGTTTCTTCTCCCCAGCTCTTGGTGCTTGGTCTCTCTACCACCTTCTCTCCCTCTGCTTGGCTCCTTAATGTTGAACCAGCACCACCTTTACCGATGGCCTTCAGATCTTGTCTCTAGCTATTTACCTTACTGAGTTCTACAGCTTTATTTCCAACTCTCTGCGGGATATCACCATCGGGATAGTCCATCCGTACCTGAAATTTTATATGTTCAAAACGGAATTCAGCTTTTACCATCCATCCCACCTCCATAACTATTTTCTGTTTTGATATGGCTCTAGTGATTCAAGTTCTTGCCTTTCTATTCTTTTTATCCCACAACCTATTAATCAGATCTTTGGGGTGATTTCTTTTAATAATTTGTTAAGTATACGCTTTTCTCCTTTTTATAGCTTATGGTTCCTGCCTTCTTGTCTCTAGTCTCTTCCTATGTATGGGTATCTTTGCTTTACAGTAGAAATTCACTAACTCTCTTTTTTTTTTCCCCTAAGATTTTATTTATTTATTTGACAGAGAAACACAGCTAGAGAGAGAACACAAGCAGGAGGAGAAAGAAGGTTAGAAGCATGTCTCCTGCCCAGCAGGGAGACTGATAACAGGGCTTGATCCTGGCACTCTGGGATCATGACCTGAGCCGAAGGCAGATGCTAAGGACTGAGCCACCCAGGCACCCCAGAAATTCACTAATCTTACTAAGTGCTCTCTATCTGTGAAATAAATAAATGAATAGTGTCATTAAGGCTACTTTATATATAACATCAAACAATTGCAGTCACCGAACAAATGGTTGAGTGTTTTCTCTTGAGTGTAGGAGCTGGGTGTAAAGAATTCTTAAAGTATAAGACAGTCTTTGCCTTTGAAAAGTCTGTCTGTTGGGAGAGTGTTTACCATAAGTGAGAAACGCAAAATGCCAATCAAAAGTGGTGCCCTTCTCCATAGAAGATATACAAACGGCTAACAGACACATGAAAAAATGTTCAGCGTCACTAGCTATCAGGGAAATTCAAATCAAAACCACACTGAGATACCACCTTACACCAGTCAGAATGGCCAAAATTAACAAGTCAGGAAACAACAAGTGTTGGAGAGGCTGCGGAGAAAGGGGAACCCTCTTACACTGTTGGTGG
>PITA01035200.1:0-10657 GCA_004023965.1 Spilogale gracilis
GTAAGGGAAGGCATTTTGGGCACATAGCTTACAGTCAGGGTAAGTACGCAGTAAGCCCCAGCTTGGTAAGGGAAGGCATTTTGGGCATATAGCTTACAGTCAGGGTAAGCAGTAAGCCCCAGTTTGTAAGGGAAGGCATTTTGGGCACACAGCTTACAGTCAGGGTAAGCAGTAAGCTCCAGTTTGTAAGGGAAGGCATTTTGGGCACATAGCTTTCTTTGTAACAACAGACACTTTTGCAAATACTTGCAGTATTCCTTCTGCATTTAAATAAAGGGCGGGGGGAGCAGCAGCAGCCGAATCCCCCCCCCCCATCACTGTGTCACCGTGCTGGATGGCCTTTAGGAGATGCAGGCAACGTGGGCTGTTTGTCTCCCCACCCCCGCCAAGAACCGCAAGCACCGGCCAACACTAACGGGAAGAGACTGGGGTGCATGCGTAGTGGACTCCCTGCAGAGAGAGAACCTCTCCTGGGCTGGGAAGGCACCAGAATGCCTGTGCCCATCTGAATGTTGAACAAAGCCAGCACATCGCGTCGACAATAATGATGTTCAAAGGCCCTTCCACGAGAAGGCAGATGAGAGGACCACAATCCGACTGAGCACTTCATCAACCATACTGACTGTCATCAAACCTGCAGTAGACCCACCCCTGCTGGTTCTGCCTGACCCCATCTAGGATGGAACCTTGGGCTTGTAGAACTCACTGGAGTTGGCTGTGCCCTATGAGTCCTACGGGGACCAAGCAGCTGGCCATTCCCAAGTGACACGTGGACATCAACACTTCGGACAATGTGTAAGGGATGCCCAAATGAGCCCCACTGAGCCCTGTCGCCAGTTGCTTGTAAATGTCCATAAAGGTAGGTCGTGCGCTGAAGGGTTCTCAGCGAGAGAAGGACACTGTAGCATCTGTGTTCTTCGTCCAAATCTCCTGCAAGCCGCAAATCCGCCCTCACGATGCCCGTGAATTAGTTTCTAGGGTTACTACCAAAGCCGCTGACTGGGGGCTTAAACTAGACGCTTACTTCCTCACTGTTCTGGAAGCCTGAGATCACAGAGGACACAGACCTGGGCTCCCTCCTTGGCACACACACACCATCTTCTCCCTGTGACCTCGCATGGTTGCCACTCTGTGTGTCTGGGTCCTCATCTTCTCTTCTTATAAGGGCCCCAGGCAGATGAGAGCCTCCCCGCCAGCGGTTTCACTTTACTGTAATGACCTCTTTCAAGGCCCGATCTCCCAGCACTGTCAATTCCTGAGGTCCTGGGCGCTAGAGCTCCAAATATGAATTTGGTGGGTATGGAGGACACACAGTTCAGCCCCTAACAGTCTCCCAGATTTTTTTTCAATAAACTATAACTATTATATGTAATAATACAGCCATTTTACTTTCCATTTTTTATAATGAAGGAAATTAACAAAGCTCATCCCCATATCATAATCAAACAGGGTTACTCCTAAACTGCATTAACATATTCCATGGAACACAAGCCTGAAATCCACATCAGACTCTCCCCATCCTTCAGTTCAGTGCAGATTAGCGTGGGGTTTAAGAAAAACAATCACATATCCCTTACACATTTTCCAAGGTACCAAACAACAATATGAAATCCTGTCTGACATGCGATGTTCTGGGACAGATGAAGTTTAGATAAGTGCTGCTTTTCATGATACTTTACTACGGAAGTTCCATAAAGCTCTTGGTACAGCGTTCTTGAGAAACAATTCACTATCCAAGGGTTAAGTGTCAGCTCGCTTCAAGAACAAAAGAGAAAGAGAAAGAAAGGCTTGCACTCCATGGAATATGTGAATGCAGTGTACGAGTATTCCTGTTTGATTATAATACGGGGATGAGCTTTATACACTGACAAAGAACAACATGGGAAGATCTATAGAAAAGTTAGAAAAAAAAAGACAACAAACATTAATTTTGTGAAGGTTTGTTATAAGAGAATGCAAATTTCATTAACATATATTATCAAGAATTCTTGCTAAGGAATCTATGAGCGTTAATGACAATGAAGATTAGACAAATAATTTTAAAATAATGTGAACCAGAGGCTCAAAGGAAAACATGTGAGTTAGAGCCGTCAGTTCCTTATTACTATATGAAAGGTGTATATAATATACCATAAATCTTTGTTTTTCAGACTGTATTTATCTATTTGAGATAGCGAGAATGGGGAAGAGCAGAGGGAAGAAGAGGGATAGGCACACTCTGAGCACAGAGCCCACGCTGAGCTTGATCTCAAGACCCCAAGACCATGACCTGAGCCAAAAATCAAGAGTCCCAGGATCAACCCAGGGAGCCCGACAGGAGCCCCCATAACAAACCACAACATCTTAATTGAACGACAGTATCAAGCACCTGTGGTTTCTCAAGCAGTGAGGCTAGATTTTCAGCGACAAAGGTCAACAAGTGGACTCTCTTCTCAGAGGACTCCCACTTTTGAAAATCAACAATGAATGTTGATATTAAGATAGTGTAGGGGGGGAAATGCATGAATTTTCCTGCTGCTAGACGTCAACTCCTGTGGGGACTATTTATTTCCTCCTCTTCTCCGTGCCCTGTCCCGTACCGTCCACCCCAGGGCCTCTGCCTGGAGGTCCCGGGGCCCCTTGACACAACGATTGACTCACTTCGTGCGGCACTCCCCGCTCAACCCACAAAGGGAGTCCTGACAATGCAGTGGGTCCCCTCCCTGCCCACAGGGACAGACTCAGCCCTTCTCCTCACCAATGGCACCCCACTAAGCATCTCTGACCCCATGCTAGCATCGCACCATGTCTAAAGGACTTATGTCCAGGTTTTTGAGCTGCAAGAGGGAAAATGCCCCTCTGCATCTGGCTTTCCACCCTCCATCTCCCTGTTGGCCCTTCCCATTGCAGGTGACTCAGAAAAGGGCCACGGAGATGTGCTAGTGTGCCCTATGAACGCCTACTCCCTGCCAACATCTTACTCCCTTATTGCCTCCTGGACCCATCTAAAGTGCTGGTACGGGGGGGGGGGGGGACACTATTCCATTCATTCATTCATTCATTCATTTGACAGAAACACAGCTAGAGAGGGAACACAAGCAGGAGGAGTGAGAGAGGGAGAGAGAGACACAGGCCTCCCGCAGAGCAGGGAGCTGGATGTGGGACTCGATTTGGGACTCTATCCAGGTACTCTGGGATCATGACCGGAGCTGAAGGTAGACGCTTAAGGACTGAGTCACCCAGGCGTCCCCGCTATTCCCTTTAAATCTGAGGTCTGCCTGCTGCAGCCCTAGGAAGATCAAACCCAGCTTCTGTCCTCTTCGTTTCCGCCCAACAGATAAGATTTTGGAATTCTGGACATTTAATGGGTGAAAAGGAGTCCAAAGAAGATTTAGTGACACGTGAAAGTTATTTCCGTTCATATCGAGTGGCTTCAATGACACTGTTTGGAACTCAGCCACACTGTCTGAGTTAAGCCCGGTGGATGGGGCTTTTGTAGCACGATGCCAGGCCTGAGGAGGCCCAGAGCCCACCACACAGAGCACCTGAAGCACTGCAGAAACGGGCTGCCACGTAGCCAGAACACCTACCCTGCACCCTCTCTATTCTGGGGCTGAAATACCACTTGACATTCAGGCCACCGCTTCCCTTTTCATATGTAAAGCTAGCTATAAATCCCTTTTCTCCCTGATAAAGCCTGACTTTCAAGATTGGCTGCCTCACTTTAGGTTCTCCAAAGAGTGGGCTTTGGGAGGAGGTGAACAATGACCTCATTTTTTCGGCTTCCCTCTCCCGCTTTAGAAATCCTTATCAAATCCTTATCGGCATTTCAGATTATGGATGATTCTGGTTCACTGGGGGTGGGGCGGGGGGAGCTATGCCCAAGGGCAAGCAACAGCACAGGACTAGTGACACTCACCACAAAGAGAGAAAGGGATGTGACGAATAAGAGGAGAGATGGGGGCAACGGAGGGCTAGAAGGAGACTTTTAGGGATGAGCAGGATGTTGGTGAGTAGAGATGGGAGGGAAGGTGACACGGAAAATAGTGTGAGCAAAAGCCTCAAAACCTGGGTGCCCAGGCAGGTAGTCTATGAGCCTGATTATTTGGAGAAAACAGGACAGCGAAATGAGGGAGATGCCGTGACCCTCGAAAGGGTAAATGATGACAGCCAGACAGGTTCTGAAGTAGAACAACCAATGCTGCAATGAATCAAAATCCATTCTGTCAACGTGTGACTGAAGGCTCCATGAGGCATCTGATCACCAAGATGCGCAGACTTGGCGTCCGGCAGGCACAATGTCAGTGTGTGCAGCCCAGAACTCTAAGTCACACTAATTACACTCTGTCTCAGGAAAGCAAAGAAACAAACCAGAAGGGTGATGAATACAGACCTCAGGAAAGGAGAAATCAGGGCATTTTACACAGTCTCTTCTTATTTCATCCCCCTCGCCCCATGGTTTATATTTCAGTTTTCCCCACCGAGGGGCTCTGTGATTCACGGTAGGAGTCTTGCTTGTTTCGGCAACCTCAGCGCACACTCCCGTGTGCTCCGTAACGATGCACGGTCAACAAAGGCCCACGATTCAGTCTGAAGTCGCAGTTCCGAATAAGAAATGTCAGGAGAATTTAGAGTAAGTCCATAAACAGCCACCAGTGTCATGTGACCAAATAAAATAGGAAACTGTCGTGAATAGAGTTTACGTTAATGTAGAGAACTGTGGAGGTAAAGCATGTGTTCACGGATAGAATGTGCCTCCGCAGAATTCCTTGATAGAAATGCAGGCTCCCGGGGCACCCGGGGAGCTCAGTCGGTCAAGCAGCCAACTCTTGATTTTGGCTCAGGCCATGACCTCAGGGCCCCAGGGATGGAGCCTTGCATTAAGCTCTGTGCTTCGCATGGAGCCTGCTTGAGATGCCCCCCCACGGCCCCTCCCCCAGCTCTCTGATAAATAAATGAATGAATCTAAACACCAACCAAATATATACAACAACAACAACAACAACAGAAATGCAGACTCTTGGGAAACATATCTGAGTGTCGTAATAGAAAAACAGGATCTAAGAAAGTATTTTTCTTATTAAATATTTAACTAGAAGATTTTTTTTTTTTAAGATTTTATTTATTTGGAGCACCTGGGTGGCTCAGTTGGTTAAGCCACTGCCTTCAGCTCAGGTCATGATCCTGGAGTCTCAGGATGGAGCCCCACATGGGGGCTCCCCGCTCCATGGGGAGTCGGCTTCTCCCTGTGACCTTCTCGCTCATGCTCTCTCTTACTCTGTCTCTCTCTCAATAAATAAATAAAATCTTAGAAGGTTTTATTTGTCAGAGAGAGAGAAAGCATGTGAGAGTGAGCACAAGCAGGGGGAGCAGCAGAGGGAGAGGGAGAAGCAGGATCCCCGCCCAGCAGGGAGCCCGATGAGGGACTCAATCCCAGTACCCTGGGATCATGACCTGAGCTGAAGGCAGACACTTAACCGACTGAGCCACCCAGGCGCCCAAGATTCGATGATATAATCAAATCAAGTCACAGAAAGTAAATAGTGTCCTTCAGGGGAACGGTATTGCCCTGGGTCGAGGAATGGTATTGTATTGAGGGGAAGAACGGGAGTCTAGGCTCTTGTGCTTAGGTTTGGACTGACAGGGGTCAGGATGTGCACCTCCATTAACTGAATATTTCCAGCTGCAGGAATTCGAGAAAAGGAAGGTGTAGAAAGACCTTTTTGACCCTGCCCTGAAGCACGTCACAAAACTCTCCTGGAAGAGCTGTCCTCCCCATCCTCAGAGGAGAGGAGTGTCTCCACCTCAGAACATACGGAGAAAGAAAGCAATCTGAACACGCGAGTCTTGCAGCGGATCCCCGGTTCTCTTTTTCTGATGGGCTCTTCCACAAAGTCGCATCAAATCTAGCATTAAAAGCTCTTCTTTCCTCGGGTCTCCACTTCCTCAGGAAGGCTCAATCTTTCCTCAGGTCTCCACTTCCTCAGGAAGGCCCCCATGCCACGCCAACGTCCAGTAGATAAACCTGCACACTTCCCCTGGTTGACTGGTCTCTTGTTCCCGGGGTCCTCGTCGACCACTTGTAAGGGCAGAGGAAAAAGAGAAGCTTCCTCCCCTCCAAGGTACTTCATTTGCTGAGGAAGGAGTTTGAAGAGGATGACACGTAAAATACCTTCTGCTTTTAGAGCCTATGGCCTTATTCCATCTGATTTCTCCCCACCCACCCCGCCACTTATGGGGCTCCCGGTGTGGCGCTTGAACTTAGCACCCTGAGGCCAAGACCTGAGCTGAGATCTAGAGTTAGACACCTAACAGACTGGGCCAGCCAGGCGCCCCTGCATCTGATTCTTCGATATCTAACCCAACTCCCTGAGTGGTCACCCTGTGTGCAACATGATGGTTGGGGGCTCAAAGACATGCCCTGCCCTGCGAGCCGGAGAAAAGCACTGCAGTTCCCCCCGCCACCTGCTGACTGGCTTAGCTCCACAAGAGCGTCCCTCCCAAAATTCTGGAATTACCCAATGTTAACTCCCAAAGCCATGATGTGTCAAGCAGGATGGTGGGGTCACCTGCAACATGTTTGCGTTTCCCAGCACGCTGTTGAAGGCTCCTCTGGCTTCCTCCGCTGACTAGGAGCACAGCCTGTACTCCTCGTCAGGTGGTACATCCACTACGGGATGCGGGTCTTTAAGGTCTCAGTCCTGCTCCCCCCACTCCCACCCCCACTCCTGCACGGCAGTCCGTCAGGAATGTATCTCTTTGTCGTGACTGTCGACACATTTTGAGACTTCCTGTCCCGTCCCTCCTGATCTTAGGTAGGTGCACCAATAAATCAGTCCATACAAGTGAAATCAAGGTAGGTGAAGAGGGCAAGAGTTTACCGAGCTTCCCCAGAAATTGGGTTGTCATGTTGAGCCCCATCAAAATTGCTGTTACATATTTTCTAAACATTCTGCACAGCGTAAGTACTCATTTGATGTGGCTTACCTTTTACCTTTCTAAAATGGAATGCTTCCCTAAATATCATTTTATGAATTTTAAAACAGGTGGCAAATAGTCAATGATTCTTGAGGAAACAGCTCACAAAGCTGGGGTAAAACAAGCCAACTGAAAACTCATTTGATGACAATGCCTTTTGATTCAAGGGCAGATTTGATCATTTAAAAAAAGAGTTCTAATCTCTGTTATCCATTAAACCTATGAAAACCTTAAACATTACTGTCTTGCTATCAAACGGCATATAACAGCAAGAAGAAATTACAGTCAGTTTTACTACTCAAGGAGTTAGAATCACTATTCCAGGAATACTTAATTCCTTACAAATAAAGTTATAAAAGAATAAATGTATATATATTGCTACTTAAAGCAAGGACTATGTACTTTAATGACGTCTCTAAATTTGCACGGAACCCTGCAGCGGACATTTTTTCCCACACCTGAGCTCTCCGCCACACCCTGCAGAGAGCGCGGCCAGTGCAGGAGACGCTCTGAGCACGAGTCCCTCACATGTGACTGGGCGCGGGGTCCTGCGTGAGGAGCCAGTGCACACGATGAAGAGTTAACTGGTCAACCCAGAACCCGAAGTCTTCTAACAACAATCTTATGCCTTTGTCTGTAGCATTTTCTTTCCTTTTTTCTAAATATTTTACGTATTGATTTGTCAGAGAGAGGGAGAGGGAGGGAGAGAGCATGAGCCAGGGGGAGAGGCAGAAGCAGACTCCTTGCCAAGCAGGGAGCCCAACCCGGGGCTCGATCCCAGAAGCCCAGGATCACTTAACCGACTGAGCCGCCCAGGCGCCCCATAGAGCATGTTCACTGACAGAAATCCTCTTGTGGAAAGTACAGGAGACCAAATTATCTCTCTCACTGTAAAAACAGTTTAATGATTTTCAGGCTCATAAAATGTTTATTTGAATTAACTATGCAACACGATGGCTGGTTCACCTATATTCTAATGCTGCAAGGACAAAGGTTTCAGGTAATGATTTTCTACTTGACCATCTTTGCCATCTATTTCTCAGTCGGTCACCAGTTTTCCCATCCTTGCTGTATCCGGGGTGTTCAGAAATCTCGGCCAACGCTGTCATGTCTGCCTAAATAAACACAGACACATAATGCAGGGGGAAGAGCTGAGGTGGGCTGTCAGGGCAGTGTCGTGGGTCGCCGGAGTATAAAACGCCCCACGGATGGACCACTGCTATTTGGCTGATTCAGGACCTGCTGAATCTTCTCTATCGCCTCCGTGGGGCCGGGGCACGGATGGCGTCCTCTGTGGGGCCGGGGCACGGGTCGCGTCCTCCGTGGGGCCGGGGCACGGATCACGTTCTCGGAGACTGAGGAGCAGGACAGCAGGCTGGATGAAGAGGTTACCTTGGAGTCCTATGTCCATGCAATGGCCAGGGTCTAAGCACGAAGGATTCGAATAGAGGAGCTTCTTATTGGTGTCATTCGAGCATTGTGCTTGATGTTGGAGATCCTGGCCTGCATGGACTGCAACTCCCAGCTCGTGACTCCGATAACCCTGCACGGCCACGCTGAGCATGGCTTAGGGACCCCCCCTTGCATTAGTACTCCCTCCTACAAGCCACCTGCTACTCCGGAGTGCTCCTTCACAAGCGTCAGCAGTAAGTATGTTAGGGAATCTACACACGCTGGTCTGCTCCTCTTGTCACTTTCTGGCTCGCTCTCATAAAGCTAGGGGCGCTGGCTGGCTCTGCTGCTTGAGTGTCTGACTTCAGCTCAGTGACGAACCTCGGGTAAGGCTCCCTGCTCTAAGGGGAGCCTGCTTCTTCCTCTCCCACTGCTCCTCCTCTTGGTTGTGCTCTCCAGCTCTCTCTCTCTCAAATAAATAAAATCTTGTAAGTAAGTAAGTAAACAAATAAATGAATGTGCTTTCAGGGAGCCCCTCTTTCTTGGACTAGAGCACAAGGGCAGCTTCCATTGGTGAACTGAAATCCTCACAAGACTGCTGCCGTGCAGTAAGAACACCGAACCCAAGAAAGATGACAGAAGAATCATAAAAACAGAGATTTCAAAATTTTTTTTAAAGATTTTATTTATTTGACAGAGAGAAACACAGCCAGAGAGGGAACACAAGCAGGAGGAGAGAAAGCGGGAGAAGCAGGCTTCCCTCTGAGCAGGGAGCCCGATGTGGGGCTCGATCCCGGGTCTCCGGGACCATGACCTGAGCGGAAGGCAGTCACCCAACCAACTGAGCCACCCAGGCGCCGGGTCATGACTTTGACAGGTGCCTGCCCTTCTTTGATCATAAAGAAAATGTAGAGGTGAACGGTGGTACCTATGTGGACAGAAGAAACTGAGGCTCCAGGCTACTCTCCTTGAAGACATTTTCAAAATGAACTGAGTTCCTCGGTCTGGGCCCGTATGTTCCCATTTCTCCCCCTGCCACCTGCACACCAGACCCCAAGATCCAGAATCACCTCTTAGCCAAATCCACGAAAACAGTGACAGCTTCTACGCATCGTGGTCCCTGGGACACGGAATGACACCTCTCCCCGAACCTGTCCCTCTTCGCCCACCAGCGGTCATCAAACGGTACCTTACATCCACTCTGCACCCTGAGAGCTGCCAAGTCTTTCTCCCTCGGGTGTTCCAAGCAAGGCCCAGCCTGACACCATCTGCCAATAGGTCAGCTATATCTACTTTTACAGAACCCTTAACATTTCAACGTAAGGGACATTTTTACCGGAGGGCTCTTCCTGTGCCCACCTTCCTCACACATGCTCTGTAAGTCCCCACAGGCACAGTCCACACACTTTCGCCTGATGTGCTGTTACAACATCGTTCTCATTTCATCTCACGCCCCGTAGACCAATGAGCGAGCCGAGTCTGTGACATAGCGCGAGTCCGGGTGATGCCAGAGAGGCCGGTGCACCCTCAATTCATGGAAAAATAAAGCTCCAATGGGAATATTGCTAATTATGTGTACGTTACTTGTTTTCTGCCTTGTTATCTGCATTTTGAAGTGTGTTTTTCTCAGTGAATGCGCATTTTTTGGATGACAAGAAAGTTTAGGAACTGCTGAAGTACGGGCCCACTAAACAGGTGAGCTTTCCTGTTGATTCCTGCTTTCATTTCTGCTTTCCAGCTCACGTCCTTATCACACACAGGACACAAGCCCGAGGCACAGGCTGGTTGCTTTCTACGATGACCTATGGAGACTCTCACTATATGGGCACTTCTCTGCATCTCTCCGATGGACTCAGTTCTTACTTCCTCCTGCCTGGCCCTTAAGGATCTCTCTAACCTTCCATGGCCATCTTCTATCACGGATGCTATCAAAAGCCCTTATTACCCACGGCCTTCCATCCTAGTATTTTGCTGCCTTCTGCGAGAACTCACTAGAAATGTGTGTGATGATAGGAACCTCTCTGGCCATCGGCCCTTCATGTCCTCCTCACACCGAGCACAAACTACTGTCAGCTCATTAGTTAAGCGGCAGCATAACGAAGCATTGCTATTCGCCCAGCATGTCGTCGGCACGCGAGAGCATATGGGCATCCATATACACGCAGCATGACACACATGATACTGGCGCATCCTATTCCGGGGACGTATGTGCACACATGAACTCACAGGCACGATCCGTGACCCCAGGCCCTAGTACACACAGACCGTACGTGGGGCAGGGACGCACGCGCCCTCACACACACACACA
>PITA01035201.1:0-10753 GCA_004023965.1 Spilogale gracilis
GAGGTGGCAGCTTTGACCCGCAGGGTAGCGCTAGGGGCAGACCTGCCTTAGGGGTGCCAGGGTGCCTCAGGGCGCGGAGCATCTGCCTTCAGCTCGGAGCGTGATCTCCAGGGCCCGGGATCGAGCCCCACGCTGGGCTCGCAGCTCGTCAGGGAGCCTGCTTCTCCCTCTCCCTCTGCATCTCCCCCTGCTTGTGTTCCCTCTCTCGCTGTGTCTCTCTCTGTCAAATAAATAAATAAAATCTCAAAAAAAAAAAGATGGTTTAACTAACACAGACACATCTTTAGAGTTATGAACAGTAAATGTAAAGACTTCTACCTGAGTTTATTTATCAAATAAGTTATCTTTTATAAGAGCTATCATCAATAAAAATTACTTGACCTTGTTTAATCCTCAATAGTAAGTTTTTGTAAGTAATCTGCATGTAATTGTTAATACAAGTAGATTATTAAGTTTTGGAGTAAGTTTTTTAATTGTGTAGGGGTCAAGGGCAGGCTGCCCCAAGATGGGCCATGTTGGTGTAACGATTGTTTTTGAGTTAAAAGCAACCAAAATCCCGCTGATTTAGAAAAAACTCATTACCTGTCCTTCATCTGCCTCTCTTAGCAGGAAGAGGGCATTAGCAGACTCCTCCTCACCTGGAGGAAAAACCAACCTGCACAACAGGATAACTTTTTCTCTCCAAACATGTCCTGTCTTACCTGCTAACAGTCTCCCTCCTCTTTGTCCTGACCCTTCTCCTTACGTTGGGTGTCTATGAGCCCTGTGTTGTCCGCCTGTCTTTAGAATTTCGTACCTATATGGATTCTGTGTGTGTATGAAACTAAATTTGATTTTATCCTGTAAATATGCCTTGGATCAATTAGATTCTTAGTCCGACCTGAAGGACCTTCAAGGACAGGAAATTCTTCCTCCTGGTAAATAACAAAATTCAACCAATTAAATTTGGAAATCTATGTGACTTTATGAAATGGTTCATGAATCAGGCAGGTAGAGAGGCATTCCTAGGAAATGTATGACATGGAAGGTCTCTATAGAAGCGTTTATAGAAGAAGGTGCCGGCCAGGGGGCTAATAAATCAAAGAAAAGGACTGTTTCTGGCAGTGCCTCTTTCTAGAGGAAAAAGCAAGGTTTCCACCTCCCCTCTTGGAGGGATGGAGAAGACCCAAGAGGCAGACTCATTGGAACAGACTGAAAACTTCCAGCTTCCTAGCTGAAGGGTTCATTTTACCTTTGTGGGATAGGTTGAAAGTGCAATTACGTCCTGTGTTGAGAACCAGTTTGGGTACTCAGTTGAAGTGACATTTTGGATTTAATGTGACAACTTCCAAAAGTATTGCGAAGATTATAAAGGATAAATTACAGGGTGGTCAACACATAACTCTAGCATGTAGCTACTACTATTATTCTTAATGATGTCCTGGAATTTAAGAGGGCCCTTATCAAAACACCCTCATTGAGGTCATATCTTAAGATACATCACTGAAGATTTGTCAGAATTGTCAGCACATAAAAATAACAGAACATGTGACAAGGCCTTGAGGTCTAGGGAAGGCCAAGCATCTGAGGTCATAGGACCAGCAGAGATGGACAGAGGATTAAGGTCACAAGACCACAACTCTCAGATGGAGCCATTCCAACACGCTCTCCTGAGTGCTCTGTGCTCAGTGTTGGCTGAGAGTCAAGGACTAACGTGATTTTGGAGTCTCTCAGCCAAACCAGCTTCTATCATCGTGGCTTTGGGCCCTGCGTTCCCTGTTGTTGAGCCCCCCAAATGTTCACCATGCACTGAAATATGTCCGCTGTGGGGAGATTTTCAGGCAAGATGCAACTCTGCCTCCTGGACTCACCTTAGTGAACCTTACTCATGGGTGATCCATCTGGAAGGTGGGTGTTCTTTCCCTTCTTCTCTTGCACGTTCTCAGAAAAATAATAAGGAAGCCAAAATGACTTTCTCCACTTCTAGTAGATTCACTCTCGAGTTGGTCCTGGCAAAATGAACTCGCCAACAAACATGAGGGAACAGTTACCTGGCTCATGAACAGTCGTGTCCCATGTTGCTTATATGATGCCCTGGGGATGGGACAGTGATGCATCATTGCCCTGGCTTGTCCTCCTCCTATTAGAGCTTTCATGAACAACTTGGCAGTAGCTGTTTTTAAGGATTCTTAGAGGGATCTTGACCAATGTCCTTTCAGCAATTTCTTCTGTTACTTTTTTATTTATTTTTTTAATTAAAAAAAGCAAGTAATCATTATGAAAATTTTAGAAAGTTCTGGTGAGGGGAATTAAGGAAAACAAAAGATGGTATCCAAAATTCCAATCTACTTCCTTGTGGCTTCTTAAAACCAGTGGACAACTGAGATTTATGGCTCACTCAGGAACACTGTGCTTTGATTGATGGCCTTTGATCACCGTAATACCCTTATCTCATCTTGCAGGTAAGTGAACTGAAGCTTAGAGGGGTCTGCCAACTTCCTTGGCCAATAAGCAGGGGGCAGGAGCTGGTCTCTGGAGCGGCAACCCCAGACAAGGCAGCACTTAGCATTGCAGAGCTGTGTCTGACCTGGGATCCAAGACAGGCTGTCAGCGAAGATAGTGGAAGAGAATCGCCAAGAACCAGAGCTGATGTCTTCTGCTGCAGTCCAAGGGGCTCCCTGCCCCCCAAGCTCCTCCCCAAGGTCGTACCCCAGCCATAGTCCCCACCCTCTTCCATGGAGTCCATTTAAACAATTCTGGAAAGCTTTTCCTCATCTGCAACTGCGCTGACTTCTGGGGAGAGCTCCGCTCCTTGCAGGAACCACCACCGTCTTCCCCAGCAGAAGACCCCCTCCACTCTCCGCCACTCCTGAGTCATTTCTTCCAGAGCAGGTCCTGTGTGGGGGGTGAGGTGCTCGGTGAGGAGAGACTGTATCAGATGCCAAAGGGGGTCCCGTAGCCGCCTACAGACCTGTGTCATGTGTGACGCAAGGGGAGTGATACTTAGTGTTCTTTTCTTATTCGCGTTCCTTTTCTAGGGACTTGTGCCCTCTACGGTTAGAGACTTCCTTGACTTAAAGAAGATCAGAATTGAAACAGCAGAGGAAAGAGTCACTGTTCAGCATTTGACATTGCAAATAGGATTTCTGAGTCCACAAGAGTCCTGAGGGCCAAGCTTTGAGGAGAGAAGATAAGGTTTCCTAATCTCGGGGCCCAATCTGAAAACTTCCGATAAGGTCACTGTCATCAAGGAATGAAGTGCTCATTGTCCATGGAGTGGGAGGAGGAGAGAAGAGTCTCCCCAACCCTGAGAGAGGAGCATGGTTTCCCAGAAGCTGAGGGCAGTAGCCTGCTCGCAGCCATGCTGTGCAAGGCTGGTCTAGAGAGGGTGGGCTCTGGAAGATTCTCAGGAGCAGCTGTAGCAAGGAGGGGGGCAGGTCACAGAGTCTGGGATGGCCCACGGACACAAACATAGACTGCTCATAAGACCTCATGACCCTTGCAAAGCCATGGGGATCAGAAGAGGCTCCCTGAGGAATGCAAGAGACTAGATTCAGCATGGTGGCTCCCAGTCGGTCTTATCCTTTTAAGAAGAATAGAGGGACATGATAGTTCCGGGCGGTGTGGACAACAATTGTCCCCAAGGGCAGGGTTATCATCATGGCTGAATCTGAAAGAGACTAATTAGGCCCCAGGACTGGAAAGAAATGCGGAGGCTGCTGAAACCTGGAGAACTGAGGTTTACAGTTTCTCCTTAGGTACATCCTTCAGTGCCAGTGGACTCAGTATTCAGCCACTAACACAGAGGAAGGCTAAGAAACAAAAGAAGAAAATACTACAGTCTCTCGAATGGGTTAGGACATTTATGATGCACCAGCCTTGCGTGCTCAGCTTGGGTTCCTGCGTCCCGGCTGGGGAGCGCTTTCCTCGCGCCCCACTCTCCTCTACTTCTCAGTTGATGTCCATGACCTGCACAGTGGAGTGCTCAGCGAGCTCAGAGTTAGGCACAAATCCAATGCAGGCTGTGCCAAATACTGTCACTAGAACAGTCTGGGCTTGCTGTCAAAGATGCCCTGAACAGGAGGAGAGCCTGGCCCCAGGAGCACAGCGCTTTGGGAGAACACAGGTGAAATGTGACCTCACAGCCCCCTCCTCCAGGCACCTTGGGGCAGTGCACACAGTACACAGCTGTTTGCAGGGGTCAGAGAGGAACTACGCCACTGCACGTAAGATACACAGCCTGCTCCACCCCAGCTCAGAGCTCACGGTCTAGACAGGTAGGGCAGCAGAAGCTCCCGGGGAGCTGGTCACACTGACAGGTACCAGGGAGCTGGAGACCAATGCCCCAGGTGGTCAGCGCTGCCCTCCTGAGGCCACCCGCCGCCACTGCACCCAACTTGTTTCTTGTTCTTTTTCCAGGAGGGGGCAAGACAGCTTCCCACACTCACCTGTTCCCTGCGAAGCAAGCTGAATTTCATTTCACTAGGACAAAATACAGACAACAGAACTGACCCTTTTAACCATTTTCATTTAGTGCGTTCATGTTGTTGTGCAACCGTCACCACTATTTGTCTCCAGAACTTTCCTCATCTCAAACTGAACTCTGTTCCCATGAAACAAATTCCCCACTCCCCTCTTCTCTCAACCCCTCAAATTCAACTGTGATGAGGATGATATTTTTGGAAGGTTTATGTTCACTTTTTATTGACCTTCTTATATGCAACCTGCCCTTGATTCATCCGGAAGCATCCATTGCCTGGGAAAGTGTCAAAAGTAGTAAAGGAGTAATGAAAATACAAGAGTCAAATGTTCGGGACTGAAATTGCAAAATCAGGTTCTTAAGCTCCTGGATTTCAATAAAAATTCAGGTTTTGTAGAGAGATGCACAGTCTTTCCAAATGCCAGAAACTCCTGGGAAGCTGGGTGGGCTCCTCGGACATCCTGACTCACAATCACTTCTTTTCCCTGTGCCGGTCTTCAGGAGATGAAGCAATCCACAAGCAGCATCCTAATTGTGGTAATACAAGTTTACATGGTGACGATGGATTAGGAATCCAGGTTTCTGTGTAACCTGGAGGCTGGACAGGATGGGAAGTTCAGGTCCAAGTGTCAGCACACCTGTGAATTAAAGCCCGTTCTTCCCATTCTCTGTCCCTGGGTCTGTTGGAGCAGAGACGCACTGATCCTTGTGTCTCATGACAGGACCATGGTCTGACTCCAGCTTTCCTCCTAACGCTGAGATCTTTGACTGTGTTTCCAGAGAAGCCAGACTCATAGTGCTTTTGGGAGGGAGGGCATTATAAAAATTATTTAAATTTTTTTTTGGAATGACTGGTGATAGGTTGGGCAGTTTTGCTGTTTCTAAGTGGTCTTACTTTGCAAAACAAAGTGTCAGTCACCCATGTTCTTCAGGATATTCTGCTGTTCTATGAACATCCCAAAATGTGAGAACCACTGGCACACTGTAGGGCTCTCAGGGTTCAGCCATCAGTAAAATGAAAAGCTACTTTTCATTGGATAACATTATGCTACAGCCTTCGGGCCCAGAGACAGTAAAGTTTATTTTTATTTCTTACCTTCAGAATAATGTTCATGCCGAAATGGTGAATGAAAACCTAATCAAGCTTTTACTCCACTTTCCTCTGCTTTATGGAGGGATAAATTCAATGCCACCAGAAGAAAGCAATTGGATAAAGCCACAAATCAGAATGTTGCACAAGACAACCCGTTTTTGCCTGTTTGCCCTGGGGTTCAGTGTTCTCTCCACGAAAGAGTTTTTAGTGGAGGCCTCACTATTCACAGTCTGCATAGAGGATAAGGTTGCCCAGTACTTTCCCGGGGCCAAGGTGGGCAGGGCTGGACAGCTGGCTCCCAGGCGTGGGGATGTGAGGATGCTGGAGAGGTGGGAACCTCAGCTGGGACACAGGGGAGCCTCACCCAGGAAGAGCCTAGAGCCCTAGTGAGGCTACATCCTCAGTGAGGGGAGTCTGCACAGAAACTCAGACCCTCAATCCCGGCAAAGAAGGACATCGACCATGAAAAACTGATTGAGTGATGTTAATCCAATGAGCATTTTTTGAAAAGATTTTATTGATGTATTGATGTATTTATTATTTAAGACAGTGAGCGAGAGAGCACAAGCAGGGGGAGTGGCAAAGGGAGAGGGAGAAGCAGGCTGGCTCCCCGCTGCACAGGAAGCCCCATGTGGGGCTCCATCCCAGGACCCTGAGCTGAAGGCAGACACTTAAGTGACTGAGCCACCCAGGCGCCCCTCAGTGAGCATTTAAG
This sequence comes from Spilogale gracilis, assembly GCA_004023965.1. Lineage (NCBI taxonomy): Eukaryota > Metazoa > Chordata > Mammalia > Carnivora > Mephitidae > Spilogale > Spilogale gracilis. Next base: position 6,268 of record PITA01035201.1, read on the forward strand.
GTCTGTGGATTAGAAAACTTGACATGTTACAAAATTCTACAGCTTGTACTTATAAAAAACAAAACAAAACAAATCCCCAAAACCTCTCAGTACAGTAGGTTTAGGGGGAAGAGACCTCATCATGATGAAGGTCACATGTGACATATCCACAACTAGCATCACAGCAAATTGTTAAGAACTGAACGGTTTTCCTCTAAGATGAGCAACAAGACAAAAGTATCCAATCCTGTTGCTTCACTCAACATTATACTGGAGGCCGTAGGCATAGCAATCGGATAAGAAAAAGAAATAGAAGACATTCAGATCAGCAAGGAAGAACTAAAACTGTCATTATTTGCAAATGACATCATACTATATATAGAAAACCCGAAAGACTCCACCAGAAACTATTAGAACTAATAAATTCAGTGAAGTCGCAAGATACAAAATTAATATACACAAATCTGTGACATTTCTGTGCACTAAGAATGAAGTAGTAGAAAAGAAATTAAGAAAACAATCTTGCTTGCAATTGCATCAGAAAAGAAAATGAAATACCTAGGAATAAATTTAATCAAGGAGGTGAAAGACCTGTACTCTGAAAACCCTAAGACACTGATAAAAGAAATTGAAGACAGTACAAACCAGTGGAAAGATATACCATGCTCATGCATTAAAGAATTAATATTGTTAAAATGTTCAGAAATATCCCAAGCAATCTGTAGATTTAATGTAATTCCTATCAAAATATCTAATATTTTTCCCAGAATTAGAACAAATAATCTTAACATTTTGATGGAACCACAAAGGACCCTAAATAGCCACAGCAATCTTGAGAAAGAACAAAGCTGGAGACATCACAATCCCAGATTTCAAAATGTGCTGTCAATGTATAGTAACAACAACAATACGGTAGTGGCTCAAAAATAGTCACATTAATTGGTGAAACTGGATACAAAGCCCAGGAATAAATCCCCACTTATTAAGCCAGTTAATCTTGGACAAAGAAGGCAAATATATACAATGGGGAAAACATAGTCTCTTCAATAAATTACGTCAAGAAAACTGGACAATTACATGCAGAAGAGTGAAACTGGACCATTTTCTTACACCACATACAGAAATACACTCCAAATGGATTAAAGACCTAAACGTGAGATATGAAACCATAAAACTCCTAACAGAAAACATAAGCAGTAATCTCTTGGACATCAGCTTAGCAAAACTTTTCTGGATATGTCTCCTCAGGCAAGGAAAACAAAAGCAAAAACAAACCATTGGGACCACACCAAAATAAAAAGCTTTTGCACAGGGAAGGAAACCATAAACAAAATGACTGGGAGAAGACCTTTGCCAATTACATATCTGGTAAGCAGTTAATATTCAAAGTTTATAATGAACTAATAGAACTCAACATAAAAAAAATAATCAGAATTTTAAAAAGACACAGGACCTGAAAGACATTTCTGCACAGAACACATCCAGACAGCCAAGAGACACCTGGAAATATGCGCAACATCACTCCTCATCAGGGAGACGCGAATCAGATCACAATGACGTATCACCTCATACCTCTCAGAACAGCTGTGTCAGAAAGACAAGAAAAAAACAAATGTTGGCGAGGATGTGGAAAAAGGGAACCCTCGTGCATTGTGGGTAGAATTGAAACCACTCTGGAAAACAGTATGGGTGTTCCTCAAAAAATTAAAAATAGAAATACCATACAATCCAGTAATTCCACTGTGAGTATTTACCCAGTGAGAATGAAAACACGAATTTGAAATGATACGTGCACCCCTATTGTTTATTGCAGAATTATTCACGAAAGTCAAGATAGGGAAGCAGCCCAAGTTTCCAAAGATAGATGAATGATTTGGTACATATATATAATGGAATATTAATTACTTATCAAGAAGGAATGAGATCTTGTAATTTGTGACGTCAGTGGACCTACAGGATATTATGCTAAATGAAATAAGCCAGACAAAGAAAGCCTAATATCACATGATTTCACATATATGTAAAATCTAAAAAACAAGACAAAAGAACAGACAAACAAATAGCAGGAACAGACTCATAAAATAGAAAACAAACCAGTTGTTGCCACTGAACAGGGGGCTATGGGGATGATTCCCAAGATTTAAAAATAATCTTAAATATCTATATGGCATTAGTAATAATGAGCTTTGAAGTGGAAAGTTTATGAAACTATCAAGAACCATTTATTAACTAAGGATCTTCATCTCTCATGATGATGGGAAGATTGAATTTTCTTTCCATTAGTGCTGAAATAATGATCTTCTCAGAGCTGTGGTACACAGCAAACACTGTGGTAAGAAAGTATTACAAGGTGGGTCCAGCTAAGAAAATAATGCTTTTTCCAGGAAAAAAAAATCAGAATTAGAGCAACACATGTGAAATGTTGTGCTTCAGGAATAAAGTTTGTCTCCTTGCATTTTATATTTTTTAAAGATTTTATTTATTTATTTGACAGAGAGAAACACAGCCAGAGAGGGAACACAAGCAGGGGGAGTGAGAGAGGGAGAAGCAGGCTTCCCGCCGAGCAGGGAGCCCGATGCAGGGCTCGATCCCGGGTCCCCGGGATCATGACCTGAGCCGAAGGCAGTCGCTTAACCAACTGAGCCACCCAGGCGCCCCTGTCTCCTTGCATTTTAATTGTCTTGTGACAGAAGCCAAAGAAAAATGAGTTTGATGTTCAATCAAAACCGCAAAAACAGAAAAATGCGTATCAAAATATTTATGCCAACTTTACTCATGATGGGGAATCCGCCTCAGTGTCTCTGGGTCGGGGACAGGGACGCGAATCGGGACAGAGCCACCCCCTACAGTACGCAGCTGTTACCACTGATGTTTCCTTTTTTTTTTTTTTTTTAAACATTTTATTTATTTGACAGAGAGAAACACAGCCAGAGAGGGAACACAAGCAGGGGGAGTGAGAGAGGGAGAAGCAGGCTTCCCGCCGAGCAGGGAGCCCGATGTGGGGCTCGATCCAGGGTCTCCAGGATCATGACCTGAGCTGAAGGCAATCACTTAACCAACTGAGCCACCCAGGTGCCCCACCACTGATGTTTCCAAAGAGCTTCTAATAATACTGAAGATCAGCTGCCACAGCATTAGAGTATTAAAAAAAAAAAAGTTGTGTATACAATTGTCCATTTTGCATGATTTCAGTTACATTACAGTATGTCTAGAAAAAAAGACAAAGGGATAAAACATCCATTGCATCAAATTGCCCGAAAAGCCAAGGGCCTTGTCTGAGCACCAGTGAGGCCTGGCAGGGAAAGACTTTGGTGTGCTGATTTCCGGCACAGAGACAGAGTCCCTGGCTGTGGGGGGAAGGCAGCCCTCACCCCGCTCTGCCCACCTCCCTGAGCTGGGACACGGGCACCCCGGATGAATCGGTCACAGTCAAGGCTGTGAGAACAGGTCTTCGCGGTCGGAGGCCTTTACCTCCTGAGACACAGACACAAATATACATGCGCTTATACACAACACACACAACACACACACACACATTTGTACACAAGAGCACGCAGATGCGTGCACAGCCACACAATATACACACGCAACTTGATACGCACACAGCACGTTACCATATAAATATGTAGCCCGGGAGAATATCGGGCCCCCGAGTACGGTCAGATGCCCTGACACTTGGGGAGAATTGGCAATAATCAATGGCCTAGTTTTGTCTAATTCTCTTAAGCCCTTTGTTTCCAGCCCCCAAGGACTGAGGCTGAAGCAAACCACTGGCAAGATTCTTTTAGTGTCAAATTCTGTGATTTCAGGGGCCAAGCACGTCATCCTCCAAGGGCAGGCCTCGGTCCCTGCTCTGTGCCCCAACAGGAGTCCCACAGGCTGGAGTCACAGCCTTGGGCCCCGGCCAGGCGCCCCTCACCAGCCCCATCCCGGGGGACCTGTGCTGTGGATCCTTGTGGAGCCTCCTTCCTGCGCCTCCTCCCCGTGCCCACACCGTCGTCATCCTTCCAGCGCAGAGGCTTGGCCCTGTGAGCCACCAGCCAGCCTCTGGGGCTGCGGCTTCTGCAAGACTGGCTTCTGTCCCCTGGGGCAGTTCTCCCTCTGCCCCACATGTGCAGGGGGGCCGTGGGAGGGGGCTGACTACCCTTAAAATCCCCTCAGTCTGCAAGCGGCTGAGTCCCGGGCCCGGGGGGCTTGAGGCTCCAGTCTCTTGGCAGCGCGTGACTTTCCGTTGCAAAGATAAAGCTGGACCTCAGTCAGACCTGGGGTGGCCGCCCAGAACACGGCTGCAGTCTCTGCAAATAGCCCCCAGGAGCCAAGGCTTCAGGCAGCTGTTGGCTGAGCCCCGTGACCCGCGGTGAGCAGCCGCACCACCACCTGTCTCTGGGTCCCTGTTGTGAGCCCGGGGCAAGCGTTCACACAGGCGCGGCAAATGTCTGGAGATAATGAACCAGATAACCTCGCTCCTATCCTAATACGCAGTGGGGCCTGACAGCGTCCTCGAGAA
>PITA01035202.1:0-10752 GCA_004023965.1 Spilogale gracilis
CTGCACCAGTTTACATTCCCACCAACAGTGTAAGAGGGTTCCCCTTTCTCCGCAGCCTCTCCAACACTTGTTGTTTCCTGTCTTGTTAATTTTGGCCATTCTGACTGGTGTAAGGTGGTATCTCAGAGTGGTTTTGATTTGAATTTCCCTGATAGCTAGTGATGCTGAACATTTTTTCATGTGTCTGTTAGCCGTTTGTTTTTAACAAATGTTGGCCGACGATAGTGATGGCTGTTTGGCCCCGAGTTACTTCAAACCTAATACAGGGCCAGGCACAGAGTCAGTGCTCCAGAAGATAGCACAGGTGGTTAAATGTTGGAAGGAACAGAGAAACGAAGAGCATTTGCTCTCATACGTGGCGATTGAGTTCTTTGAAGCCATTGTTAGGTGCTTCTTATAACTAGGTCAAAACAAGGAAAATCAAACTTTAAGAATTTCGGTGCATGGAAGTATCAGACCTGTCCTCCTTAGCAAGTGTTTTCTGTCTCTCTGGTCCTCACTCTGAAAATGAAAACTCCTGGCGTTGCTGTTCCTTGCCCACGTCCTTCACAAAAGCTGCTGGCAGTAAACAAAGCACTCCACTCGAGAAGGCACATCAAGTGTGGATGAGTTGCATTCCACATCCGTTCTTGTGTCAGATTTGATTAATTTTGTATCTAGCTTCATTAGGTCTCATCCCTCATATCAAAGGTGTCCTTCAGATGGGACGCGGGAGGTGGCAGAGAGAGGAGGTGGAGCAGGGGACGGACTGATGCAGGGAAGTCACGAATGCCCACAAAAAAGCAGCCATGAAGATTTAACACCCTTGGAGCCCCTCGGTGGCTCATGCTCATGGGATGAGCTCATTGCCGGCGTGGCAGCATTCCCCAGGCTCAAGTCATGGAGCCCAGTCACCGTGAGATAGCCACTTTCCATAGTATTAATCATCAGAGTGACCGACAAGTGCTGACCTATTTAGCTGTGATGCCCAAGCAGGCGACAGCAATCGCCGCTGGCCCATGGGCACACACCTCCAGGCTCTGTGGTCTCTAAGTGGCTTACCCTGCACTTGAAGGTGACAAAGCCAACTTCATGACCAGGATGTTGCTTAAATGGGTCAGGGCAAAGATTTAACTTTGTCTGCTACATCTGAATTCTGGGCCTTTCCTCATCAGGCCTGATGACTCCCTCCTTCTCATCCCTCCCCATCCTCCCTGCATCCCACCTCACCTTGGGACTCTGAGGAGTCATCCAGCATTTATTTAATTCAATTCAATAATTATTTATCTAGTGGTATGGCTGACACCTAAGGTCTTTGTGTCACGTCTGTCCCATTGGTCCGTCCCCAATTTCAGCTGTGGCTATAGAGGCTATGGATGAAGGCTGAGCCTGGATCATGGTCACAGATTGAGCCCTGATCATATCACAGATTGAGCCTGGATCATGGACACAGATTGAGCCCTGATCATATCACAGATTGAGCCTGGATCATGGTCACAGACTGAGCCCTGATCACATCACAGATTGAGCCTGGATCATGGACACAGATTGAGCCCTGATCATATCACAGATTGAGCCTGGATCATGGTCACAGACTGAGCCCTGATTGTGGTCACAGACTGAGCCTTGATTGTGGTCACAGACTGAGCCCTGATCATGGTCACAAACTGAGTCCCAATTGCAATCACAGACTGAGCTCTGATCACAAGGCAACACAGTGAGAGAAAGATTGATAATGGTTCAGCTCAGGTCATTCCCATATCTGTAGTCACAGGTGGGAGAGCCACACCCTCTCATGGCGACATAAGGAGCAGAAGAAGCAGAATAAATGCATCCTGCTCATGACCAAAGATGGTGGTAGTTATGGTAGCTTCCATGCTCGGGCATTGGACACACAAAAGGCCTCTTCAGTTTCAGGCAGAACCTGGTGAGTTTTCCAGAGCTCCATCGTAGTTACCTTTTGTTTATAGAGGTTATTTTCTTTTGCAGGAAAATTAACTGGCAATTAAATTTCTGAAAAAAATGTTCAAAACTCTTACAAGCTGTGCTTCATTGTTTTGCAAGATTGGGTACACAATGTAATAATTCCATCTGCAAATTAATTTTCCTTCACTCACAGCTTCTGAGGTGATTGTTCAGTTACTCATGATCCCTTTACTCAGTGCACAGCTACTCTGTACCTCACGTGAGCTGGGCAGTCGGGGGAAGATGAGCAGGTCAGGCATAGCCTCTGTCCTCCAGGCAGCTCCTTGTCTAGAAGGAAGGCAGAATTTTTTCAGAAACAAAGGTCACAGGAGGCAGAATGTGAGCATTTCATTAGTTTTGGACTTGCATATAGAAGAAATTCTCCTGACTTTGAAAGAAGTGGAAGGAGGCAGGAACTAACGTTTAGGGAGCTCATGCCTCAGGCTGGACCCTATCGTGGACGTTTTGCATCTGGGATCCCATTCAGTCCTCAGAACCGGGCACTGAGGTAGGGTGACTACCCCTATTTACAGATGGGGAAACTTGGTCTCAGGCTGGCTGGATGCTCTGGTTGAGATCAGGTAGCCAGCAGGTGCTGGAGTCTGGCCTGGAATGGTGCCGAGCTGTCTGATTAAAACATCTCCCGCCAAACGTGCCACCCCTCTTAGGATGCCCTCTGCCTTGTGGTCTGTAGGCTTCCTGCTGCCTGTTGGCACACAGGAAGAGCTGGCCCAGGTCTAGACGCCAGTGATGCTGAGACACAATGGCTCAGAGTGCCCTGAAGACAGAAGCCACTTCTTCCTTGGGACTGGAGAAAAAATGTCTAATCTATCATGTTTCGAGTATCTCCTTGGTGCATTGCATGCATTTGTTCATGGAAGCTCACTCTAGGAGGTAGGCATTGTTATCTACAGTTTTTTAAGGAAACAAAGGCCAGAGACATTAAACACCCTATCCGAGGTCACCCATGGCGGGTAATGGGTGGGGTCACGAGTCCAACCCAGGTCTGTCTGGGTCTGAGTCACCATGCTGCCTGTCTTGTGGTGTGCTTACATGCAGCCGACTGATGGGCCATCACAAGGTGTACCCTACAGGCTATTCTTAGAAGTTTCTATAATTGGAATAGGGTAGAAGGGATGACTCGTTCTGAGACTAATGTGCTAATCCAGGTTCTGTGTCTCTGGCCCTACCTGGGTCCTTATATGGAGCCAGCCGTCTTGTCTACCCTTTGCTGTGGTCCAGGTTGTCCTGTGGTAGCTACTCACATCTGGACATGGATGACTCTCTAATCCTGCTTGGATGCTTCCCCATCTCTAGCTCATCTGTTGGTCTCCTGGACGCTTCCTTTCACGTGACTCTGGGAGTGCAAGCCCAACACACTGGACAAAGCTGGCACTTTCTCCAGCCCATGTCCCCACCTTCCCCATCTCAGTGAGTGAATGGCACCTACCCTTCCTCTCTCATCCCTACAGATAATAACATGGCGACTGTCCTCCTCTGTATCTCTCCCTTTCCCACCCCTACGACCCTGCACTGCTGCCTTGGCTTCAGCCTCGTTCCTTCCTCCAGAGCTGTTGCTGCCTCTGCACCACAGCCAGAGTGGTGGTGTGGGCCCCAGCCTTGAACCAGCTGTGTGCTTGGCCTGTGGCTAGTTAATCTCCCCATGGCTCATTTTCCTTATAAGCCAAGTGCAGGGTTATCGTGTGGATTCATGAAGCAAGTGGGAAGCATGTAGAAAAGGATGTTAGCTAATGCTATTGCTATTTGGATAAATCTGTGGACACCCACTGCTGCTCATGATTGTTTGCTGGCTCCTCATGACCACTAGATTAAATCCAAGCTGCATACCCACCTTGCTATCAGGCCTCTCATTCCCTAGCTTCATATCCTGTGTCATGGGGCTCATCTTGCAACCTCACTTCTACCTCCCAGCTATCCTCACTACTAATTTCATCCATCTGCTGGAAACTCAGATCTTCTGGCTGCAGCACAAAGAGGGCAATTGAGGCAGAGCCCAGCAGGTATCCTGAGCCAAGGAGCTAGATCAAGAAGTCAGGAGACACAAAGAGAGTTGCACAGACTGAGCTCAGAGGGTCCAGATCTACTGTTCATTGAAAATCGGCTGCAACTGCGTGTGGGAAACCATCTGAGGCTGGTGACACTCTGTGTGAACAATCAGAGGTGACAACACCTGTGCTCAGTTGGGGCTGAGGATAGCACCTGTTCCCACAAGCCAGGCTAGGAGCTCAGGTCCATATGGCGCGGAGTCGGGTCCCAGGAGGTTCTGCCTCGGGACGGGAGAACGATGAACACTGCTCTGGTCTTGCCTGGCAAGCCTGTAAGGTACACTCTGGAAAGACTGAACTGCTTTCAAGTAATTTAGCTGCACCCCAGAACACAGCTCAAGGACATTTAAGGGAACCCCAAAATATCCAGCACCCAACAAAGGAAAATTTACAGAATCTCATATCCAGTACAAAGGTATCAGGTGCTCAAAGAATCAGGAAAACATGACCCATAATGAGGACAGATATCGATGGTCAAAATCGACTGAGAATGGAAATAGATTAGAATCATCAGATAGGGACAATGAACCAGTTATTGTAACAGCGTTTCATATCTCGGAAAAGCTAAGTAGAGACATGGGGGATGATGTAAGGAGAAGATCAACACCCAGCTTCCAGAGAAAATATTTGTAGAAGGAATGGCTGAAGAATTTCCAAATTTTATTAAGACTATGAACCCACATTCAAGAGGCTCAACAAATCTCAAGACATGAAGACACACCATAACCCAATTGCTAAAAATCATATCTGTATGACAAACATTGTCATAAACTTTCTTATCTCTCCTTTGTTCTCCTAAGAAACCCATTTTTCTTCCCTAAAGAGACCCATTTGTACTTCTCATAGGAGTCTCTTCTCTCTCTTCCCTTCTACTATGTTAAGCATATGAACCCTAAATTTTAAACACCTGTTTGAATTACTCATCATTGAGCACACCTGCATATATGAGCATTGCATGGGTAAAAAAATGCTGCATAACTTTTTCTCTAGGTTTTCTGTCTCTTGTTGCTTTAATTGGCAGGCCCCCGAGTATTGAAGCTAAGAGGGTAGACGAAAAGTTTTTCCTCCCCTACACTACTCACACTCAGCCCTTACCTCCAGAGCCTCAGCCTCTCTCCCAAGTGGAATTATCCCCACAAATGTGTGTTTCCTAAATCTATCATGAATTCTTGTTCTAGAATAATTTGTCCTTCTATCTGTATAGGTTTTAAAAAAACAAAACTAGCTTCTTTGGGGGATGCGTTAAGATAAGTCCAAATTACTTGAAGGGATATTCACATTTTTTGGCTAATGGCTATCGACAGACTCTCTGGGTTTAAGAAAAGCTATCCCTTAGGGAGAGTACTGGAAGAAAATTGCAAAGCTTTTGTCAAAAACATTTGGCCACTAAATGGTTCTTATCTGTTTAATAGTTGTCCTCTCTTGTGTGATCCGCCCCCAAATAAGAGCCTCTGCTGATTTGTTCTGGTAATTTGAGAATAAGAAATTTTAGAAAGTAACTAGATATATAGTTCAAGGTGGTAGACAGGATATACCGGCAGCCTCCTCCTCCTGCCCTCGATTCTGAGAAGTGACTGAGGTAATTATTTTAAGAAGGTCCCGTAACCATGCTGGCAAGGAAGGAGAAGGGCAGTAATTATGAGATGTCCCTTCTCAAAAGACTGAGCAGGGAAATGACAGGCAGAACACTCCTGAAGGAGAGACACCCACAGAGGACAGGGTGGGTCCCCGATGTGGCAAACTTAGAGACCATGAGCCAGGGAGGGAGCACCTCTAGGTACCCGATGGGTAGTCGATGGGCATGCAGTCATTTTGTCCGGTGACAGTGCTACCTCCTGTGTCTTGTTTCAAGGGGGCAGTGGCTGTTGGGTCAGAGTGGCAGGGGAGGGGCTGGAGTGGGTGACAACACCCCAGAAAAACCAGACAGCCCCTGTGTCTGGATGAGTTAGCTCTCCCCCCCGCCCCCGCTAGATCTAATCATCATCACAAGGGAGGCTGGAGAACCTGCCAGCTCTTCCCTCTATGTGGGCTCTTGTAGGCTGATACACCCTCTCCAGCCTGGCAGGAGGGATGTTCACAAAGATGAGCACACAATCAGAAACCAGAAACCAACAATGTTTGAGGGAAGCCAGCAACACCCAGAGGCACCAAACACAACAGATGAAATTTTGCCTAAAAACAAAGGTTAAAAAAACAAGCAGAGCAGGACTCTGAATGTGAACTTTAATGACTATTCTTAGTAAGAGGCAAGAAGATACTACAACCATACGGTCAACCATTGTGTGGGCGCCCTTGTTCACAGCAGCTCTGCTTATGATAGCCCAAAGGTGAAGCAGCTTGAGTGTCACTTGATAGATGAATAGACACACACGATAGAGTAAATCCACACACATGCCTTGGGAGGAAGGGAATTCTGACACCTGCTACAGTGTGGGAGAGCCCTGAGCTCGTGATGCTGGGTGAAATGACCCAGTCACCGAAGGACAAGTACTGTGTGAGTCCACTCGGATGAGGTCCCAAGCGTGGCCAAATTCATAGAGACGGAGGGTCAGTGATGGCCATTGGGGACTGGGGGCCAGGAGGGTGTGGAGAGTTGGTGTTTCATGGGGCTGGAGTTTTGGTTTGGAAAGACAGAATAGCTCTGGAGGGGGATGGTGGAGATAGTTGTGGACCACTGAATATAGGTAACCACAGCACACTTAAATCTCGTGAAAATGGTAACCCCCTCAACTTTATTACGGAATAATTGACAAATATAATTGTATGTATTTAAAGCAACAGAGTGATTGTAGTGTAAAGCCTGAGGGCTTTTTATTTTTATTTTTGCAGTGTGAACACCTGAATTGAGTTTCAATTATCCAGTCATTTGCTTCCAAGCTGTGTCAGTAAATACATGCCAGGGGCATCTGGGTGGTTCAACTGGTTGAGCGTCCAACTCTTGATTTTGGCTCAGGTCATGATCTTACCATCATGAGGTTGAGCCCCACTTCAGGCTCTGTGCTCAGTGGGGAATCTGCCTGACATTTTCTCCCTTTCCTTCTGTCCCACTATTAAAGGGCGCGCTTGGTGAATCACCGCCGACACCATTAAGGGTTAAATAATGAGAGGTTTATTATACCTGGCCAGCAACCACCTGCTAGTCTGGTCTCTGCGAGGGCCCCGACCCTAGGGTGGTCTGGGTTTTTAAAGAAATAAAACAAATCCTAGTGGGCATGTCTCCAAAGAAATGAAACATCCTGGTGGGTATGTCTCCAAAGAAATAAGACATATCCTAGTGGGTATGTCTCCAAAGGATCAGAACGTATCCAGGTGGACATGTATCCATTCAATAGCAAAGCGACAGAAGTGAGCTTATTCTTTTACAGAAGTGGGAGTAATTGGTTATGCAAGCTAGCTCAGTGAGGTGATTTATTATAGCTTTATAATCTGCCAGGGCCAGTGGGTGCTTTCCAGCTCTGAGTTCTGGGCAATGTTTATATTGTTGGGCTCACCTAGGGTCAGATGTCCTAGTCAGCATCACAACTGCCATTTTGAATATCTGGTGACCATTTTATACCACCCCTGCTCACTCACTCACTCTCTCAAATAAATCTTATTATTTTTAAAATTTTTTTCCATAAGCCAGCAGCTCTAATTCTCTCCCCACCCCCTCAGTAACCCTCAGTTTGTTTCCTGAGATTGAGTCCCTTATGGTTTGTCTCCCTCCCTGTTCCCATCTTGTTTCATTTTTTCCCTCCCTACCCCTCATGGACCCCGCCCTGCCTCTCAAATTCCTCATATCAGAGAGATCATATGATAATTGTCTTTCTCTGATTGACTTATTTTACTCAGCATAATCCCCTCCAGTTCCATCCACATCATTGCAAATGGTAAGATTTCACTATTTTTGATGGATGTATAGTATTCCATTATATATATATCACATCTTCTTTATCCATTCATCTGTTGATGGACATCTAGGGGTTTTTTTCCATAGTTCGGCTTTTGTGGACATTGCTGCTATAAACATTCGGGTGCATGTGCCCCTTCGGATCACAACATTTGTATCTTTAGGGTAAATACCCAGTAGTGCAGTTGCTGGGTCATAGTGTAGCTCTAGTTTCAACTTTTTGAGGAACCTCCATACTGTTTTCCAGAGTGGCTGCACCAGCCTGCATTTACACCAACAGTGTAGGAGGGTTCCCCTTTCCCTGCATCCTCGCCAACATCTGTCATTTCTTGACTTGTTAATTTTAGCCATTCTGACTGGTGTGAGGTGGTATCTCACTGTGGTTTTGATTTGTATTTCTCTGATGCTGAGGATGTTGACCACTTTTTCATGTGTCTGTTGGCCACTGGATGTCTTCTTTGGAGAAATGTCTGTTCATGTCTTCTGCCCATTTCTTGATGGGATTATTTGTTCTTTGGGTGTTGAGTTTGATAAGTTCTTTATAGATTTTGGATACTAGTCCTTTATCTGATATGTTGTTTGCAAATATCTTCTCCCATTCTGTCAGTTGTTTTTGGTTTTGTTGACTGTTTCTGTTGCTGTGCAGAAGTTTTTGATCTTGATGAAGTCCTAATAGTTCATTTCTGCCCTTGCTTCCCTTGCCTTTGACAATGTTTCTAGGAAGAAGTTGCTGCAGTTGAGGTTGAAGAGTTGCTGCTTGTGTTCTCCTCAAGGATTTTGATGGATTCCTGTCTCACATTGAAGTCTTTCATCCATTTTGAGTCTATTTTTGTGTTGTTGTAAGGAAATGGTCCAGTTTCATTCTTCTGCACGTGGCTGTCCAATTTTCACAACCCCATTTGTTGAAAAGACTGTCTTTTTTCCATTAGACATTTTTTCCTGCTTTGTTGAAGATGAGTTGACCATAGAGCTGAGGGTCCATTTCTGGGCTCTCTATTCTGTTCCATTGATCTATGTGTCTGTTTTTGTACCAGTACCATGCTGTCTTGATGATTACAGCTTTGTAATAGAGCTTGATGTCTGGAATTGTGATGCCACCAACTTTGGTTTTCTGTTTCAACATTGCTCTGGCTATTTGGGGTCTTTTCTGGTTCCACATGAATTTTAGGATTATTTGTTCCATATCTTTGAAAAATATTGATGGTATTTTGATAAGGACTGCATTAAATGTGTAGATTGCTCTAGGTAGCATAGACATTTTCACAATATTTCTTTTTTCCAATCCATGAGCATGGAACGTTTTTCCATTTCTTTGTGTCTCCCTCAATTCTTTGATGAGTACTTTATGGTTTTCTGAGTACAGATTCTTTGCCTCTTTGGTTAGGTTTATTCCTAGGTATCTTATGGTTTAGGGTGGAATTGTAAATGGGATCAACTCCTTAATTTCTCTTTCTTCTGTCTTGCTGTCAGTGTATAGAAATGCAGCTGATTTCTGTGCATTGATTTTATATCCTGATACTTTACTGAATTTCTGTATGAGTTCTAACAATTTTGGAGTGGAATCTTTTGGGTTTTCCACATAAAGTATCATATCATCTGCAAAGAGTGAGAGTTTGACTTCTTCTTTGCTGGCTCAGATCCCTTTTATTTCTTTTTGTTGTCTCATTGCTGAGGCTAGTACTTCTACTACTGTGTTGAATAGCAGTGGCGATAGTGGACATCCCTGCTGTGTTCCTGACCTTAGGGGAAAAGCTCTCAGTTCTTCCCCATTGTGAATGATATTCGCTGTGAGATTTTTATAGATGGCTTTTATGATATTGAGGTATGTATCCCTATCCCTATCTCTCCTACACCGTGAAGAGTTTTGATCAAGAAAGGATGTTGTACTTTGTCGAATGTTTTTTCAGCATCTATTGAGAGAATCATATGGTTCTTGTTCCTTCTATTATTAATGTACTGTATCACATTGATTTGCAGATGTTGAACCAAACTTGCAGCTCAGAAATAAATCCCACTTGGTTGTGGTGAATAATCCTTTTAATGCACCATTGGATCTTATTGGCTAATATTTTGGTGAGAATTTTTGCATCTGTGTTCATCAAGGATATTGGTCTATAATTCTCTTTTTTGATGGGGTCTTTGTCTGGATTTGGGATCAAGGTAATTCTGGCCTCATAAAATGAGTTTGGAAGTTTCCTGTCCATTTATATTTTTGGAATAGTTTCAGGAGAATAGGTATTAATTCTACTTTAAATGTTTGGTAGAATTCCCCTGGGAAGCCGTCTGGCCCTGGGCTCTTGTTTGTTGGGAGATTTTTGATGACTGCTTCAATCTCCTTACTGGTTATGGGTTTGTTCAGGTTCTCTATTTCTTCCTGGTTCAGTTTTGGTAGTTTATATGCCTCTAGGCATATAATTTCTATGCATCCATTTCTTCCAGATTGTCAAATTTGCTTGTGTACAGCTGCTCATAATATGTTCTTATAATTGTTTGTATTTCTTTGGTGTTGGTTGTGATCTCTCCTCTTTCATTCATGATTTTATTAATTTGGGTCTTTTCTCTTTTCTTTTTGATAAGTCTGGCCAGGGGTTTATCAATCTTGTTAATTCTTTTAAAGAAGCATCTCTTAGTTTCATTGATTTGTTCTACTGTTCTTTTGGCTTCTATTTCATTTATTTCTGCTCTGATCTTTATTATTTCTCTTCTCCTGCTGGGTTTAGGCTTTTTTGATGTTCTTTCTCCAGCTCCTTTAGGTGTAGGGACCTTAGGTGTTGAGACCTTTCTTGTGCCTGTCTTTCTTTCTTTCTTTCTTTCTTTCTTTCTTTCTTTCTTTCTTTCTTTCTTTCTTTCTTT
>PITA01035203.1:0-10746 GCA_004023965.1 Spilogale gracilis
TGAATACTTAACCAATAGAATATACACATAGAAAAAGATATACTCAAATGTTATCTCCTCATTGAAGCCTGACCCACAAGAAAAGATCAAGACACATTTTTCATTTTTAATTTTGAGCAACTTAACATTTGTTTGTAATAATATATGCATTCTTCCCCTAGGTCAGCTTAGATATTCTTCTTCTACATGTCTCCTGCTCATGTGGAAACTTAACACAATAGAATATGTACATAGAAAAAGACACACATAGAAAAGTGATTATTTCGGGGACCTGGGTGGCTCAGTTCGCTAAGCCACTGCCTTTGGCTCAGGTCTTGATTCTGAAGTCCTGGTATTGAGTCCTGCATCAGGCTCCCACCTCTGTGGGGAGCCTGCTTTTCCCTTTGACCTGCTCCCCTCTCATGTTCTCTCTCCCTCTCTCTCTCTCTCTCTCTCCAAAAAAAGGTGACTATTTCATTGAGTGGCAAAACATAAGGAATTTTATATTTATTATAAAAATCTCTCACTCCAGTGTTGCAAATAAGTCTATATGGTTTAAAACACCTCAAATAAGAAAGGAGGAAGGTAGAAGTTATGTTAGCATAGCTCCAAGTGAGAACAAAATGGACTTTCTTCCAATTATTCCTTTTTTATTTTTTAAAGATTTTATTTATTTATTTGATAGAAAGACACAGCGGGAGAGGCAACACAAGCAGGGGGAGTAAAAGAGGGAGAAGCAGGTTTCCCACTAGGCAGGGAACCTGATGTGGAGCTTGATCCCAGGACCCCAGGATCATGACCTGAGCTGAAGGCAGATGCTTAATGACTAAGCCACCCAGGTGCCCTCCTCCAGGTATTCTTGAAATGGAATTACCCCATACAATGTGCAGCTACCTCCTTTGGATGCTACTGAGCACAGCTCTTCTCCAATGGATTTCATAAGTGTCTATTGAAAACTTATATGCTCTGCCATGGCCTTGATGTGTATGATTAAAAGGATAATTAATGCTCATACCTGTTAGATTAGAAAAAAAAGTGGAAAGTAACAAGTGTTGGTGAGGATGAAGAGAAGTTGGAACTCTGATGCACTCTTGGTAGGAATGTAAAACGGTACGGCTTGCTATGGGAAAAGAGTATGGTGGTTTCTTGAAAAGTTGAAAATAGAGCTCCCATGTGATCTAGCAATTAAACTTATTGTTATGTATCCTAAAGAATTGAAAGCGAGGTCTTGAGATTTTATATGCCCACATTTGTAGCAGCATTATTCAGAAGTTTCAAAAGATGCAAATAACCCAAGTGTCCATCCATAGATGAATAGATAAATAAAATGTGGCATGTACACATTAGGGTGGAATATTATTCAGTCTTGAAAAGGAGAAAAATTCTAGTGTATGTTACAACATGAGTGAACCTGGAGAAAGACATTAGGCTAAATAAAATAAAGCAGTCACACCTATACACAACTCCCCTCCACTGAAGCTACAATTCCAGTTTATGGAGACAGAAAGTAGAAGGGTCATCCTGGAAACTGTGGGGTAGGGGAATGGAATGGGAAGTTATTGTTTAATGGGTATAGAGTTTCATTTTGGGAAGATGAAAGGAGTTCTGGAGATGAATGGTGGTAACAGTCTTTAACAAAGATGAACTGTACACTTAAATTTTATTATCTTAATCATTTTTATATTTTGTATGCTTTGCTCTACACACTTACACAATGATTAAGACACAGTTCCTGCCTTAAGTGTTTTTCAGTCTCTTTGTGGTGATGAGGTAAACGAGGTAAACATACTTGAGGGGAATAGCAGAAGATGAGTAGGAGAGAGCTGCATGTAGAGAGAGAGAAGAAAGGCAGAGGACACTGAGGAATACATGTGAAGACACTGGAGATCAGGATGGTCGAAGCTCAGAGGATGTGCCAAGCATACAATAGTATCAGATGAGCGTTGAGAGGGAGGCAGGGCCCATATTTTTCAGAAATTTCTAGGCCATGTGGTAGATTTAGTCTTTAACCCGAAGGCTCATGTTCATCAAATGCAAATGAATATATCTCTGATAAGGTGTTTTGGGGTTGCACCTTCCATATTATTCTCAGGTTCCCATAATTAGGGCCACTGATGTGCTTCTAATCTCTGTTTTGTTTCAAACTGTCATGTATGACTGTTTAAGGAGAAATAGTTTAATGATATTGTCAAAGTACTCTTAGAATAATCCATCCCTGGGAACTGGACTTTTTGTTGCTTCTGAGTTTTAGTCTGCTCTTGGGAGTCTAGCATTTATTTATTTTTCTTACAGTTTCATTGAGGTAAAATTGACAAGTAAGATATTAACAATGTGATGATTTGATATTCACATATATCAAATTCTTGTGAAAGAATTCCTCCCCCATTGAGTTAATTTAACAAGTACACCTTTACACATATTTACCTGTGTGTGTGTGTGTGTGTGTGTGTGTGAATATTAAGCTCTACTGTCTAAGAACTTTTAATTATATGATACAATGTTGTCAGCTATAGTCACCAAGAATATAGACCTTATTCTTCTAGCCTAAAGTTTGTATTCTTATAAGTGATACCATGGGGAATTTGCTCAATGTTTTTTTTTAAAGATTTTATTTATTTGAGAGAGAGAGAGAGAGAGAGAGAGAGAGAGAGCGCAAGCAGGGAGGAGGGGCAGAGGGGGAGGGAGAAGCAGGCTCCCCAGTGAGCAGGGAGTTTAATGTGGGGCTTGATCCTAAGACCCTGGGATCATAACTTGAGATAAAGGCAGCCACTTACCCAACTGAGCCACCCAGGCACCCCAGAATTTGCCTTTCTTTGACTTTTTTCACTTAGCATAACGCCCTGTATATTCAACCATATTGTTGCAAATGACAAGACTTTCTCCTTTTAAAAGGTTGAATAACATTCGTGTGTGTGTGTGTGTGTGTGTGTGTGTGTATCTCACATTTTCTTTATTAATCCACTGATAGACACAAGTTGTTTCTATATCTTGGCTCTTTTGAATAATGCTGCTATGAACATGGGGATACAGATATCTCTTCAAGATGTTGATTTCAGTTCTTTTGCATATATACCCAGAGGTGCAGTTCCTGGATCATATGGGATTTCTATTTTTAATTTCTTAAGGAACTTTCATACTCTTTTCTACATTGGCTACATCAATTTATAATTATACCAAGAGTGTGCAAGCATTTCCTTTTTTTCTACATCCTTGCTAGCATTTGCTCTCTCTTTTTTGTAATAGCCATCCTAACAGGCGTGAGTTGATATTTTGTGGTTTGATTTGCATTTCCTAATAATTAGTGATGTTGAGCACATTTTCATGTACCTGTTGGCTATTTATATATCTTCTTTGGAAATAATGTCTGTTCAGTTTCTTTGCCCATTTAATTTTTTGGGGGGTTATTGAATTGTATGGGTTTCTTACATATTTTGGGTATTAGCATATTAACCCCTAATTGGATATCGGTTTGCAAATATTTTCTATTTGGTAGGCTGCCTTTTCATTTTGTTTATAGTTTTAGAAGTTTTGTTATGCAGAAGGTTTTTAGTTGGATGTAGTTTCACTTGTGTATTTTTGCTTGTGTCCCAATATTTAAAATAAACCTATCTTGCTCCTAATTGAACCCTTACCTAGTTATCCACACAGTAGATCACTTTTCTCCTAGGACAGAATCTGTTCTTGTCAGTTACATTCTCCTAAGTAATTATTTGCTTGCATGGATTCTTAAGCATGAACTTTGCCTAAATATTCTGTTTCTCTGCTCTGCTAACTTTTTTGAATTTTGGGTTATGTTGGTAATTAACTTTCAAATATCTGTACTAATCTCTTGATGGGAAAATAAAGCTGTGTAAAGCATTTTTATTTGAGGGGCATATATAACCTAGTGGAAGGGCTACAGATAACTTTCTAATACATATCAAACTGCAATGGGTATTGTGGTAATAGTATGTAAGTAAAAAAATTCTCTGGACACATAATAAAACCATTTTTACAGGGAATGGTGGGGAGAAATTAGAGAAAATGTTTTATATAGGAATTGCAAATACCATTTGAATTGGGTCCTAAAGGACGAATAGAATTTTGGTGTGTGGAGAAGAAAAGAAAAGAGAGAAGTCTGGAAAAAAGAACAAAATGGTTAGTACTTGGCACTGTCCCAGTTACATAGGGTCTCTTAAATATCCAGTGATGGATGGATGAAAGAATGAGTACATGTGTGGGATGAGGAAGAGGGAGTTCTCAAAGAAACTCAGTGTTGCTAACTTTGCTAACTGCTCCTGTGGTCATGCCAAGACTCAGGAGCTAGAGCAGTGGCAGGTTGGGGTGGGGTAAGGGAAGAGAAGGCTATTTAGCAAATGGTGAATTTGAGGTGCTTGGGTGCATCTTGTGGAGGTTACAGCATTCTCATAGTTCATCCTTAGCATTCCTCCACTAGCAGCTCATGGAAGGGTGGTTTCTCAGAAGAAAGACAGTGGGAGGGAGATAATTTGGGAGATTTTATAACAATCCATGTTAAAATGACTATCCAAATTAAGGTATTGGGAATGCATCAAAAGGTAGGGTAGAATTTTTTAATGAAGAATTTATATGATGATATAATCTGAAAAAAATCTGAATATAAGCAGCTTATTCTGATTATGAAAGAAATGAAACAAAAACCAGATAAGCAACAAGAAAAATTTTATGACTCAGGTCTCCATCGGCTAATGAATGCAGTTTTCAGAATTATAAGCATGTCTATTATCTCCTTTTAAGCTCCATGGTGACTAGATAGAACACTACTCTAAGAAAAAGAAGACTAGGTCAAATCTTTTAGATATAAAATAAGAATTATATCAAAGAGATAACTTATTTTACTTGAATTCTGTTTTGAATTAAGCTGTAAAGCAAATACTTAAATTACTGTTCAGGGATTTGGATTAAAATATGAAGATAGGAAATCTTAGAATTTCTATATTAACTGTAAAGGACATAATCATTAATGAATGAAGAATGAGTGACATTTTGTTGGTTTTAATGTAAATCAATGTACTTAGTGAAACTTGTAATTGTCAAGAGCAAAGTTCAAATTTTGAGTTCTAGAGAAAAGACAAAAAAAACTATTAGTTTAGTTTTCTGCTGATTAGAGGGAGCGATATTCAGAATTCAAAATGAGGTAGAACACCATCTCCTGCTTATAGGGAAAGAACGAGATCTACTTATTTTAAAAGTTGTAGATGACAAGATAAATTAGATAAATTTGGAGAATCTTAGGAAAGCATTTGATATTATAGAAGGTATTAGAACAAACTTGGAAAGCTACAAGGTCATCAACCTTAAAACAAAACAGGGGCGCCTGGATGGCTCAGTTGGTCAAGCAACTGCCTTCGGCTCAAGTCATGATCCGGGAGACCCAGGATCGAGTCCCGCATCGGGCTCCCTGCTCGGCGGGAAGCCTGCTTCTCCCTCTCTCACTCCCCCTGCTTGTGTTCCCTCTCTCTGTGTTTCTCTCTGTCAAATAAATAAATAAAATCTTAAAAAAAAAGAAATCAGTCACATGGAGAGCCTGAAATATAGCCTATTACATATCGAAGTAAAAAGAACAGCTCCCTCAGGCTGGTGTCCCAGGACCTGTTGTGCTTTATTATTTAGTATTTTGGTGACCTTGGATGAGACATTTACCTGTTTAAACCATAACTTTTTTACCTGTGAAATAAGGGGGAAATGTGCTGCCTCGTTGGCATTAAATTTATATAAAAGTGCTATGGAATATGGAGCATTCTATCAAGCTAAATGCTTTCAGGAGAAAAAAAGTGAAAGTTAATTCTAGAATAAAATTTTGATTGGAAATTATGTAATATCATCACCCCAAATGACCACAGTTATATAAGCATATATCTACTCAGATAGAGAGATATATTCAAGTAAAAATCATAAGCCCCACGTTGATTGCAAATACAGAAAGGAGAAGAGTTCTATTTTCTCTGTTTTTCTCATGTTATACATGTTTAGCAAGTTGGAGATTAAAAGCATTTTTCATTGAAATAGAATACAGTGGCTATAATTAGAAAAGACACAAGAATAATTTAAAAATATGTTGAAGGAGATCAAGAGATAGAAACTCCTAATTATAAATAAATAAGTTACAGAGATGAAAAGTACAGCACAGGGAGTATAGTGAATAATACTGTGATAATTGTATGGTGAGAGATGGTGGCTCCATTTATGAGCATTGTGTAACACAGAGAATTTTCAGGTCACTATATTGTATACCTGGAACTAACGGAACATTGCATGTCAACTAAACGTCAACTAAAATAAACAAATAAATAAAGCCTGATGGTTCAGTGAGGCAATTTGTGAAAACCTGCTTTGATGTGAAGAAAAGAGGAATCTAGGTCTTGTCCTGGTAACAGATCAGATAAATTTAATGATGAATGATTTCGTGTGAATACATGAAAAGCCAGGGTACCTGGCTGGTGCAGTTGGTTAAATGTTGACACTTGGTTTCTACTCAGGCTGTGATCTCGGGGTCCTAAGATCAAGTTGCAGTCAGGCTCTGTGCTCATGGCGGAAGCTGCTTGAACTCTCCCTCTGCGCCCCCCCAAAATAAATAAAAATAAAGTTTTAAAATATATATACACACAAAAACCCACTGAGATATATGCTTTTATTTTTTATATTTTTAAAAATATTTCATTTATCTGAGAGAGACAGAGATAGAACAAGCAAGAGTGAGGAGAAGAGGGAGAAGAAGGCTCCCCACTGAGCAGGGATTTGGACTGGAGGCTCCATCCCAGAACCCTGGGATCATGACCCTAGCTGAGGGCAGATGCTCAACCAGCTGAGCCACCCAGGTGCCCCAAACTGTAGGCTTTTAAAGGGAGAAACTTTTGACATGTGATTTATATCTCAATAAATTTCGTATCTAAAAGAAGTTGAAAGTATAATTGATACCATTTGTTAAGTAGCTAAACATTGATTTATAATTAGAGGATATACTACTTATGATCATGTGGGTTACGGGAAGGAACATCTGGGAGAGGGAACTAAGGGACCAGATTCCAGGACTTATACAATCACTCTCTGAGCTGCTCATAGTTTAACTCCTCATCTGATAGACGAGGTTAATAATAGAGCACTTTTTAAGGGCAGTTGTGGAGGTAAAATGAATCAAAATAAGTTTAGTAAACCATAAAACTCCATTTAATAAACATTTAATACCAAAAATATGCTTAACAGTATGTTAGATATTAGGGATATAATGGTAAGTGGACAAAGCTTGTTCCTTTAAGGAACACACAGTGTAGTGGGCTAGGCTCCTTAGCCTGTGTGTCTCCTTAGTCTGGTGTCTTATTGCCACATAATTAGCTATGTGTGCAGAGTGATCTAGAAGCACAGAGAAAGATTTTGAAACAAGAATCATAGTAAAAAGCAGCACCATACAAATTTGAGATACTACGGTTTATGCTATAGACTTAAAAGGGTGAGTGGTAAGGAAACTATCAAGTTATTTACATATGAAATTTAAAGTGTGAAATTAAAAAGAAAAATATGAAATTAAAAAATCAAAAAATTGCAGCACACAAACTAGCCATGTTATTGGATAAAAAGCGAAGTACTGAAACTTTTGATAAACTGTTAATTTATGAGATCATTCCAAATGTTTAAAGAAAACATAGAAATGTTTACTTCTAACTAAAGAAAAAATTACAGAAAATCAGTAACAATATATAAAATCAGTTTAGCTGATCTCTGTATTAGACATTTTGTTTTCCCACCTCCACAGGGGGAGTAATGTTTAATATTAATAAGCTGGACATAATTTCCAAATCTGGGGCCCATACTGTCTCTCTATTACTTTGTTCCTACTCTCTAAAGCATATATCTGAGATATATATTTATATTGAATAAAACAAATTAAAAATTAATGATAGAGTTTGGTAAGTTGGCTAGATGTGATCACGTAAACAAAAGTAGTTTATTACACTTTTTTTTCAAGACTTTTTACTTATTTATTCAAGAGAGAGTGTTGGAAAGGGGGAGATCAGCAGGAGACAGACCAGGAGAGTGCAGAACCTGACATGGGGTTGATCCTGGGAACCTTGACCATGACCTGAGGTAAAACCAAGAGTTAGATGATCAACTGACTGAGCCATTCAGGTGCCCCTATTTTCTCTATTCTAGCAAGAAATATCTAGAAATGATGCCTTTCTCATCACAGTACAACTATAAAATATTTAGAAGTGAATTTAAACAGAAGAATAACATACCTATACAAAGAAAATAATGACATCTAATTAAAACCACAAAGCAAAATTTGAATAAAGGGATAGATACATCATGTTACTGGATGGAGAAGGCAATATCATGAAAATGTCAGTTTTCCTAAAGGTTAACATATATATTTCATACCATTTCAATGAGAATTATAACAGATTTTTTTCTACTGGATCAAGTAATCTTAAGTCCAGATGGAAGAATAAATGTCTTAGAGCAGCCAATACAAATGTGAAAAAGTAGGGCACCTGGGTAGCTCAGTAGGTTAAGCAGCTGGCTTCAGCTTGGGTCATGATCTCAGGGTCCTGGCATCGAGGCCTCCGTCAGGCTCGCTACTCGGCGGGGAACCTGTTTCTCCGTCTCCCTCTGTCTGCCTCTTGACTTGTGCTCTCTATCTCTCTGTCAAATAAAGAAATAAAATCTTTAAAAAAGTGTGAAAAAGAACAGCAAGAAGTTATTTTTCATATTAGATATAACAGCATACTATAAGGCTTCTATAGTCAAATAATTATGGGAATAGGTGAACAGATTGGTAGAAAAGATTAGAGAATATTGAAAATGTTAAATATAAGGAATTAATATTGACAAACACAATGGCTTCAGTTTTTTTTGGAGGAGAATAAAAATGGATCCTTGCCTTGTGCCATATACAAAAGTAAATTTCAGACAGATTAAACTAAAAAGTTAAGAAATATATAAATGATAAAAAATAGGCATTAAGGAAACCTTCTTATCCAGGACTAATAACCCGTTATCTCAAAAAAAAATTGTATTTAACCACTTACATATGGGAAAGCTATGTATGGAAACCAAAACGCACAATAGATCTGAAAAACACATGTGGCCATGATGGTTAGTATTTGTATGAATAAGCAAATTTGTAAGACAAAGGGAAACAGCCCAAGAAAAATGGGCAAATGTAATGAATATGGGATTCATAGAAGAGCAAATATAAATGATCAACAAACACATGACAGAATGCTCAAATTTATATGTTGAGAAATGTAATGAAAGCAAAAATGAGATAAATATTCATAAATATTAGAATGACAGAAATTCAAGACTAATCATGAACAATATTGGTAGGAGGATAGAAAAAACATTCAGATATTGCTGATGGAAATAGCCTCTTGCAAAGGTGTTTGGAAAAATTTAGGGGCGTGTGCTATTATAGATGGAGGTTGAAGAAGATGGACAAAGGATAAGGGGACCTGGGAAGATAAAAAGGGTCTAAGGAGAAGAAGACTGGCCTTTCCAAAATATGTGACCATATTTATGCATGTATGTGTGTTATGCATAATTTCAATTGAAAGCCTCGATAAATGAAAGAGAAAATTACCAAAATATGGCTGAGAGAAATGGTACTAACAGTTAACTGTGAGTGTGCCTGTATTTGCAAAAGACATTTGTAAATTTTAATATTTTGTAACAAGGTGCCTGGGATCCATCTTAAAACCTGTGCCATAGTTGTCAATCTCTATTCAGAGCAGGGCGTTCCTGTATTTTTTATCTCCTAGCACACAACAAGAATGATAATATTTGCTTGGAGCAAGGCGTGGTGAGGGGGGCTGCTTGGTGGTGACTTGTGACATGCCCAGGAGCTCCGCTGCCCAGGGGTGAGGCGCTGTTCCAGAGAACCAGAGAATTAAAATGTGTGGCTATACAGAATGCTCTCATTTCCATTTTAATGATAAGTTATTTTCTATTTTATTTAACCAGGAATTTTGTTTTTACATATGGGTCATACTAGCTCATGCTAAGTTTTTTTTTTTAAAAAGGGGTGGCAAAAACTTAAATTCCAAATTTCCAAAAAAAAGACTTATGACTCCAAATTTCTTTTCTGCAAGCATCAAATGCATGTTGAAGAGATGTCTATGGCTCACTCATTCTTAATATTTGATTTTCCTAGAATCATCTTTTGGATTTTAATCTTTCCAACTAAACATAGGATAACTTTGTCACAAACACTCTTTTATAATAAAGGAGTTATGTTTGCCAAATGTTTCAGCCCAGATTGTTTTCTTTGTGAATTATAGAAAATCTGACCATTATGACTTAATTTTTCTCATAGAGCAAATATCTAGAGGGAGCAGTCCAGAGTTGCCTTAATAATTCCACATTCCCAGTAAACTGGTGCAGCCGCTTTGGAAAACAGTGTGGAGATTCCTTAAAAAATTAAAAATAGAGCTACCCTATGACCCTGCAATTGCACTACTGGGCATTTACCCCAAAGATACAGATGTAGTGAAAAGAAGGGCCATATGTACCGCAATGTTCATCGCAGCAATGGCCACAATCGCCAAACTGTGGAAAGAGCCAAGGTGCCCATCAACAGATGAATGGATAAAGAAGATGTGGTACATATACACAATGGAATACTATGCCTCCATCAGAAAGGATGAATATCCAACTTTTGTAGCAACATGGACTGGACTGGAAGAGATTATGCTGAGTGAAATAAGCCAAGTAGAGAAAGTCAAGTATCACATGGTTTCACTTACTTGCGGT
>PITA01035204.1:0-10751 GCA_004023965.1 Spilogale gracilis
CATCACCACCATCACGATCACCACCACCATCATCACCATCATCACCATCGCCACCACCACCATCATCACCATCACCACCATCTTCACCATCACCACCATCATCACCACCACCATCACCACCATCACCATCACCACCACCGTCATCACCATCATCACCATCACCACCATCACCATCATCATCATCATCATCATCATCACACTTGTAGGAAAAATATAGGAGAAAAATCTCAGTGACTTTGTGTTGGGCTGTGGTTTCTTAGCAAAATCTGAACCAGAATAAAATGGTAAATCAGACTTTGGCATTTCATCAAAATTAAAAACTTCTCGGGATGCTTTGGTGGCTCAGTCGGTTAACTGTCAGCCTTCAGCTCAGGTCATGACTCCAGAGTCCTGGGATCGAGTCCTACATTGGGCTCCTTGCTGAGCAAGGAACGTGCTTCTCACTCTGCCTGTCTCTCCCCCTGCTCGTGTGCTCTTTTTCTCGCTGACAAATAAACAAATACAATCTTTTTAAAAAATTTAAAGACTTCTCCTCTTTCAAAGACACTGTTACAAGAATAAGAAGACAAGCCACAGGCTAAGTGAACATGTTTGCAAAACACATATGTGATAAGGGACTGGTGTGTGGAATCTATGAAAAATTCTCAAACCTCAGTAAGAAAATCAAACAACCCAATAAAAAGAATGGGCCAAACATTGAGTGACCATCTTACCAAGGAAGTGTATCTGTAGCATGTAAGCTTTGGTCATTAGGGAATCACAGGTAAGAACCACAGCGAGGCAGAACCGCACGCCCAGTAGAACGGCTGGGAACAGCCGTCGCAGCAGACGGTGAGCACCCAGGGCTGGCCAGGGTGGGCAGCAACGGAGCCCTCCCGTGTTGCAGGACAGAGGGCCGTGGGGGGCAGTGCAAAGTGGTGCTGCCAGGTGAGATGACTGTTTAGTGGTTCCACAGACAAGAAAACAAACACTGACCATGGGACCTGCCCAGTCCACTCCCCGGTATTTATCCAAGTGAAATGAAAACCTGTGCCCACACACAAAGCCTGCATGAAAATTCTTGCAGTGGCTTGATTCATAATCATCCAAGACTGGGACAACCAAATGTCCGTCACCATGAGGGGGAGAAGAAAATGTGGTACGCCCTTTCAGCAGAAAACTAGCCAGCCATCAAAGGAGCAAGCCGCAGACACTCTCGTCACTCGGACGGATCTCGCATGCACCCCGAGGGGACGAAGCCAGACGTGAACACTGACGTACGGTGTGACTCACGTGATGTTCTGGAAACGGCAAAGTGTGGGGACAGGAATCACGTCGGTTTTCCGGGCTGGGGCTGCACTGACCACATGGGGAGCCACCAGGAAATCTTGGGGTGATGCAACCCCAGTTCTCCACCACAGTTGTGGTGGTGGTGACACGAGTCTATGTTTGTCACGGCTCTTACAGCTCGGCTGGAAAGGATGGACTCTACTCACATAGTCGTACTTCAGGAAGCAAGTCAGGGGAACAATGGAGAAGTGTATCTACTATTGGTAAGCGACCGTTTGAACGTAGGTCAGTACGTCACACCTCAGGAAGAGGTGAGTGGGGACCAGACCAGCTTGGTGGGCACAGGGACATGCGCCAGGCCTCATAAGGGCTCTGGAGGGGACCCAGCATGGCAGGGTCAGCTCTAGCCCTTTCCAGAGATGCTTCCTGTCCCGGTTACCTGGAGTCTTATTTCAGGGCCAGGCCTTCAAAGACATGGCTCCCAGAACGCGGGGTGCCTCTGGATGTAGGTCACCCACGGAGGCTGCTGTGACGGTCCCATGGGGCCCGCTGCTGACGGCCAGGCTGCGGAGGCCCGGAGGGCTGCTCCTGGGACCTCAGAGAGCAGGGCAGGAAGGAGCGGGGCAAGCAGAACTGTCGGTGCCTTTGAAGTCGCTGAAAATGTGCCTAGAATCTGGAGCACGCCCGGCCAGGGAATGACCACAGCCTTGTCGGGACTGGGAGAGGAGTGGCGTCTGCCACTGCAGGCCTGAGGGGTCCTCCATCTGGCCCTCTCCGGAGGAGTCTGGCCCCAAGTGTGGGGCAGTCCTCCCAGACACAGCTCCTGGCAGGGGGCCAGGGGGCTGGCACTCTTCCCAGACGTGGGTGTGTGCTGCAGTCGGGCCCTTCCCTGTCGCCGTCCTCCTGAGCTGTCGGGTGCTGTGAGCGTCCGGGGACAGGCCCGCGAGTCACAGCTCTGCAGTTCCACCTTATATTGCTGGCCAAAGACGAAGGGGCATGTGGGGGACTTGGGGGAAGGGGGCTTCTGCAGGAGGCTGAGCTTTGGGGGGTGGGCAGTGGGTGCAGCCACCTGGTGCCAACCACAGGAGTAGAGGGGAGCCTCATCCCCTCACTGAAGGTGGAGGACACCCAGGCGACGTTGTCTAGTACGGTCCTTACAAGGAGAGAATGGGGCCTGGGTCTCCTGTCCCTGGGTGCATGCAGAGCCCGGCTGAGCCCACAGCTCCTGCACCTCCTTGGGGTGAGAGGTGGACTCCAGAGAAGTCCTCCTGTGGGCACCGTCCACGTCCACCACTCCCCCTCCCTCCTTCCTGCTTCATAATGAAAACCAGCTCCTCGATGTCCACGCCCTCTGTCAGAATTGTTACGCTGCCTTCCAACAGCTGACCATCATTGCCCGATTTTTCTTGGAGGCCCTAGTCTGTAGAAAGAATCTCAGTCTGTTCAGAGTGGGGAATTTTTCTATTCCTACTTTTTAAAAAATATTTTATTTATTTATTTGACAGAGAGAGGTCACAAGCAGGCAGAGAGGCAGGGACAGAGAGAGGAGGAAGCAGGCTCCCCACTGAGCAGAGAGCCCGATGTGGGCCTCGATCCCAGGACCCTGAGATCATGACCTGAGCCGAAGGCAGAGGCTTTAACCCTCTGAGCCACCCAGGCGCCCTCTATTTCTACTCTGAACCTCCTGCAGCTCAGCCAAGCCCAGGCTAGATGGCCACGTGCAGGGAGCAGAGCGGGACCCTGTCCTGCAGCACATACCCATCAGCTGGTGCGTGACAGACCCAAATGTGAGACCAGGAGCCTGAAAACTCCTGCAAGAGAATGCAGGCAGCAACGTCTCTGACCTCGGTCTTGGCGATGCGTCCCGGGGCCGGTCTCCTCAGGCAGGGGCAACAAGAGCTAAAACTAACAAGCAGGATTACGGCAGACCAAGGCCTCTGCGCAGGCAAGAAACCGCCACCGGGACGGAAGGCCCCCAGGGCGTGAAAGGTCTTCGCAAATATACATCCAACAGGGGTTAGTCGCCAAGCTATATAAAGAACTCCCTGCAGCTTAATATTAAGAAAGAAGCCAACCTGATTTAAAAATGGGCAGAAGACATGAACAGACATCTCTCCAAAGACACACAGCGGCGGCCAGGTACAGGAACACGTGTTCAACATCCTCACCACCAGGGACATGCAAATCAACACCACAGTAATTCTCACACCAGTCAGAATGGCCGAAATCAGAAACACAAGAAACAAGTGTCGGTGAGGATGCAGAGAAACGGGGCCCTCTCACATGGCTGGGGGTGCAGGCTGGTGCAGTCACTCTGGGAAACGGTGTGGGGGTCCTCAACAAGTTAAAAATAGAGCTACCCTGTGACCCAGTAATCACACTAATCTGAAAAAGAAAGAAAGAAAGAGAGGGAGGGAGGAAGAAAGGAAGAGAACACTAATTTTCAAGGACACTTCCAGCCCTGTTTATTGCAACATTATTTACAACAGGCAAGATACAGACACAATCTCATTGTCCAGCAACAGATGAATGGATAAGGAAGTGGTGCACGTGCACATGAGAGGGACAGACGATCCCTCAGTCGTAACAAAGAACGGAACCCCACCGTCTTCGAGGACATGGACAGACCCAGGGGGCATGACAACAAGTGAAATAGGTCAAGACAAAGCCTGTAAGGTCTTACCTCTATGTAGACTCTCAACAAAACAAAAACAAAGAACCGAAAACAAAAACAGACCATCGAAATAACTGGTGTTTTTGCCGGAGCGCAGGGGCAAGCAACAGGTGAAGTAGGAGGAGGGGGGCTGGTTTTAAGATAAATCAATCACAGGGAGGGAATGCGTGGCACGGGGAAGATGGGGCACAGCGTAACGACCTCACAGGGTGACAGGCGGTGGACTCACTGCGGGGAATCACTTCCTACCGGATAAAAATGCCACATCACGGTGAACTCCCAAAACTAGGAGGTACTGCCGATCAGTTACACTGGAAAAAGGAATACGTCGGTCACTGTTTGAAGTCTCAGTCTTAAAATTCTGGGAACTGACCACCAATTTCTTTTTGGTAGACGCCATTCCTTCCCTACTGTGTATTTCTATAGAATTTCTTGCTTCAGCCCAATGTTCTCTCACCTAGGGTCACGTGAAATGGGAAACTCACCTGCTCAACTCCACGTGTCCCATAGGACTGAAGGCAAGTGCTCATCATATGGGAAAAACTCAGTCCAATTTGATGGATTCACTTATGACAAACACTGAAGGAAAAGCACGCAGGCCCCGTCCCCTGAAACGAACACGAACAACTCTCCGGCCTCTGAATGGACCCGTGTTTCCCAGTTTTCGATTCCAGCTGAGCCACAGCCCAGGCGGGAGGTGCTCGGCGGGGGCTTAACTCTGGGCAAATGCCTGCATGAGTCACTGTAGGGAGAGACAGCTAGCTAGCCCTTCTACCCCTTGTAAACCTCGATGTGCTCAAGGGATACAGTGATTTAAATACAGTTTAACTGAAAATGCTTTTTTTTTTTTTTAAAATCATCCCATCGTTCTGCCTTAAAAGAGAGAAAACGGTCATGTTTGATTTTTATTCTCAGACTTGGTGACAGTATGATTTCGTGTATTTTTTTTTATTCAACTACTAGAATAAAGAGAGGAAACTTAAAAAAAAAAAAAGTCTAGGACGACACCATTCAACCCCACTTCCTGAAGTGATGGAGATGTCTGCTTAGCCACGAGGCCTGGTCGGTGGCCACCAGGCACGGGTGGTCGCTGAGCACGGGGAATATGGCTCGTGCAACCGGGAGCTGAATTTTAATGAATTTGGTGTCTTTTTCAGTGGTCAGTGTGACCAGTGCAGTTCGGGACTCTGAAAAGTAGCTTTTCTCCTTTTCTGCGGTGTCCTCTGGTTAGCAGGTGGACGGGGTCCAGGGCTAAAAGGAACCACCACTTAAGATGTCAATACGACTCAAAGTCATCTACAGATTCGATGCAATCTCTAGCAAAATCCCAATGACTTCTTTGCAGAAATAGAAAAATCTATCCAAAAATTCACATGAAATCACAAGGGCTCCCAAACAGCAAAAATGATATCAAAAAAGAAAGAACAAAAGTGAAGAATTTATGCTTCCTGATTTAAACCTTACCATGACACATTATTATTATCAAAACAATGCGGTCCAGGGCACCTGGGTGGCTCAGAGGGTTAAGCCTCTGCCTTGGGCTCAGGTCATGATCTCAGGGTCCTGGGGTCGAGGCCCACATCGGGCTCTCTGCTCAGCAGGGAGCCTGCTTCCTCCTCTCTCTCTGCCTGCCTCTCTGCCTGCTTGTGATCTCTGTCTCTGTCAAATAAATAAACAAAATCTTTAAACAACAACAACAACAACAACAATGTGGTCCTGGCATAAAGACAGATGGACAGACCAACGAAATAGAGCCCAGAGATAAAGCCCGTATATATGCTTACACACTCTGCTGCAAGACTGTCGAGACCACTCGATGGGGGGTTTTCAGGAACTGGTGTTGGGAGAACCAGATGTGCACACGCAGAACAGTGAAGTTGGACCCTACCTCACACCTTGGAAATTAGCTCAAGATGGAGCAAAGCCCTCAAGGTAAGAGCTGAAACTATAGAACCTCTAGAGGAAAACAGGGAGGAAAATCTTGATGACATCGAGTTGGGCAGTGGTTTCTTGGACGTGATGCCAAAGACACAGGAAACAAAAGAAAAAATTAGCTAAAGCAGATCTGGTTAAGATGGAAAACTTTTTTTAAAGATTATATTTATTTATTTGACAGAGAGAAACACAGCCAGAGAGGGAACATAAGCAGGGGGAGTGAGAGAGGGAGAAGCAGGCTTCCTGCCGAGCAGGGAGCCCGATGCGGGGCTCGATCCCAGGACCCCGGGAACATGACCGGAACCGAAGGCAGATGCTTAATGACTGAGCCACCCGGGCGCCCCAAGACGGAAAACTTTTGTTCATCACAGGCCACCGTACCGGGAGAGAGAAGGCAATCCGCAGAAGGAACAAACATCTGCAAGCCACATACCTGATATCTAGCATATAAAAAGATTTCCTACAGCTCAACAACAAACTCGATTCAAAAATGGGCAAAGGACTTGAAGACTTTGACACTTCTCCAAAGAAGATGAAGGAATGGCCAATAAGCCCATGGAAAGATGCTAGACGTAATGGATCCTCGGAGACATGCAAATCCCGGCCAAAAGGAGAGCTGGGGTCTTGGGCTCCCAGACTCTGGGACTTATATCTGAGGCCTCTGGTTCTCAGGCCTTTAGACTCAGACTGCATCACGCCATTGGCCTCCCTGGGTCTCCAGCTTGCCCACGGCAGATGAGGGGACTTCCCGGGCACAACCGCGTGAGCCCATGCCTACGACAGACCCTCTCTCGTGGAGACCTCTCGACGCCCCAGTGGCTCTGCTTCTCTGGAGACTGCTGGTGAGCATGCGCGGGACAGCCTGTGCAGGTCAGCCTGGGGGCAGCCAGCGGGGTGTCCCCAGGAAGTGGAGCGCTTACTCAGAGCAATGTGTCTGTGCTTGGGTATCCGGCCTGGGCGCAGGCGTCCTTCGAGGACACTGTGCAGGAGACCCTGAGCCTGGCCGGCCCCATGCAGGCCACCTTGCGGCTGGGTCCAGACGCCCCGCCCTGCGCACCTGCGGTGGCTGCCTGTGCTATCTCAGAGTCTGGTCTGTCCCTGCTCGGGCCGATGAGGAAGTGATTGTCGTGTCAGTGGACAAGGGCTGCGGGACCAGGCACTGCCCTTCATCTTGGCTGCGGGTGGGCTGGGCTTGGATCCAGTTAACACGCTCACTAACGCTGAGCTCCTAGAGGTGCTGTCCCACGGCCCAGCGTGTGCATCTCATCCGCCGGGGTCTCTCTCGCCTCCCCCTTTCCATCAACGGTGGAGGGAACACCTTCCTTCTGCTTACAGCTGGGCCATCCCTCGGACCCCATGGTCCCTGAGAGTTGAGGGGTCCAGTCTATGGGGCTGACACAGTCCGGGAGGCAGGAGGGACAGGCTACTTATGGGGCGCTTCCTCTGTGTCCGCCGGCTGGGGGGCTGTCACCGTGGTGCCCATTTGCTAGTTTATGGATGAGGACTTGAAGCTCAGAGAGGTTCAGTGACTTGCTTGAGGTTCCACAGCCTCAGTGACAAAGGAAGGATTCAATTCCCTATGTGTCTGACGGGTGCCTTTCCCAGGCGCAGGGGCTGCTGACCCTGCATGTGCACAGGTGCGTGTGAACATTGTGATGGGGACAGGCGTACTGAGAAGCCTGGGTGCTGGTGGTTGTGAGCTCCCAACGTCCCCAGACACTTATCTTCAGGCTAGGACTTACCCAAGACCCTCAATCCACCCAAATATTATCTAAAAGAGAACCTCATTAGCTTGTTCCTGGGGCATGTGATACAGACGCTACACACACACATGCACAGGTCACATTAACAGAGGTATAGTGTACGTATCACAGGAGGTGATGCTCCGATGTATTGTAACCTGCTTACCCTGAGCTCTTGAGATCAGCAGTGGGCACAGAGACACATGAACAGGAGTGGGCCCGGAAGGGAACAGGCTGACTGGGACTGGTGAGCGGTCATGGGTCCCGGCAGTGAGGCCTGTGGAGGAGGTGGAATGCTTGAAACTGCTGCCTGTTGTGAGCAGCCCCAGAGGCAGACCCAGGGCCCGGAGCATTCTCTCGGGGACTTGGAGGCTGCAGCCGGCTCGGTGGGAAAGGGTCCCAGTGTCGACTCCTGAGTCGGAGTGGACGAGCCCGCGGCGCCAGGCTCCCGCACAGGTGATGTCGCCGTCTGGGGCTGTGAGCCCACATCCCTCCGGCTCCAGGATCCCACGGTGACGGTGTGTGCAAGGGGGGCTTTCTTCACTGAAGACTTTTATTAATGAAATACAGTTGGCTTGAAACGGAACCACGAATTTCAAAGCATTCAGATCTAGGAATTTAGGTGCTGTCGTTGGCGTCGGCGTAAACAGGAGCATCAGGTCTGAAAAAGGCACAGTGGGACGGTCTCCGAGAGCGCAGGAGAGTCCCGGAGCTGCTCACCGGCGGCTTCGGCAGAAGGGCTGCTCCATCCTCAGATGCGCTCCGTGGGCCTCACAGTGGGGGCGGGAGGGGTCCCTGGGGTCGGGGGGCTCCTCAGCTCACGCAGAGTCCAGGGTCCTGGGCGGGACCCACTAGTTCCTGCAGGGGCCAGGACGTCGGCATTTCTGGCGAGCAGGTGATTCTCACCCTCGCTCATCCAGGAACAGGGCCCAGAGGACAGCGACGCCGGAAGGGGAGGTGCAGCGGGATGGCTCCAGCGAGAAGGGAGCAGGCCCCGAGAGCCAAGGGCTGTTTGGGAACCCGCAGCTTCTCAATGAAGCCAAGAGGTGAGAGTGCCAGACCTGACACCCAGACCTGACTGCGTGTGGGCCAAGAATCTAAAGGGGGACACAATCAATGGACGGAAAGGCATGTCCTTCAGCCTGGCATGCGCCTGGCATCCTCCCTCCACCGGGATGCGCTTCTCCCAGCCTGTACCACCTCCGCTTCAGCTCTGGGCTCTCGCCTCACTTCCTCCTGGAAGCCCTCCCAGACATCCCCTGGCTCACTCACCTCCCCTGAGCCCCCGTGAACCCCGGGGGGGAGGCGGCCCCCATCTGTCATGCTCTCGAGCAGATGGGGGCTCAGCAGGCCTCGATGCCCAGGGGGCGAGTCCGGGATGTCCTACTCTCCTGTGGCCCTGGGAACTGGGGCGGGGTCGGCGGGGCCAGGCCTCGGGAGTTTTGCCAGCGCCCAGGATATATGGACGCACAGCCAGGCAGATGACCGTGTCCTCTGGGCAGCCCCCAACCCCAAAGACAGCCAGTGGGCCACAAAGAGCACAGCTCCTGTTGGCTCATTTGCTGAACCAGGGCCCAGGGCCCTGCATGCCAGACCCCCAGGTTCTGGGGCAGGAAGGTGTCCCCCACTTCCGGAGGAGCATGCGATGGAAAGGAACGGGCAGGGAGGGACAGCCTGGCTGGACTTGGTGGCTGTCCTTTCACAG
This sequence comes from Spilogale gracilis, assembly GCA_004023965.1. Taxonomy (NCBI): domain Eukaryota; kingdom Metazoa; phylum Chordata; class Mammalia; order Carnivora; family Mephitidae; genus Spilogale; species Spilogale gracilis. The sequence continues at coordinate 9,326 of PITA01035204.1, forward strand.
AAATGGGAGTCTGCTGGGTGCGGGGACATGACCCCACCCCCCATGCACGCACAAACGCCTCTCTATTTTAGAAATAGGTCACTTGGAGCAAAGCACTGCAAGTGGTAATCTCCCCCCACCCCTGTGGGCTGCTGGAACTTCAGGGCCGGGCTCGTGCCGGGGAATGCAAGGGAGGAGTAGAGGGGACCCGCCAGGGCTGTTACCCCAGGAAGTCACCGGGGCCCCCTCAGCACCGATGGTGGGGGGAAGCTGGTGTGTCTGAGAGCCAGCCTTTCGGGAGGATGGTGGCATCTGCTGTCGGCACTGTGCCCAGTGAGCAGGGGCCCCCAGCCCCAGGGACACACCATCCGGGTGCAGCTGGCACGGAGCCCCACGTCTCCCAGACAAGGGGTATGGCCGGGGCTTGGGCTGGACGAGCAGCTAGGAAGCTCCCCAGGGCCTGCACACAGCCCTCTTCTTTCCTACCGGCCCGTGTGCTCTTGCTGGCGCGTTCTGGCCACCAGGCCAGGGTCGGTCTGCAGGGACCCTCGGTCAGGCCCTTCCTGACACACAAGAGGCTGAGGGAAGATGGAGGGGTAGTCTTGGAACCGTTATCCCTGCCCTCGCCCACCCAGGTCAGGCCATGCCTTTCCTGGCTAGAGAGAGGAGCAGCAGAAAGGGGACCCTCCCACAGGGCACCTCTTCCCCAGTCCTGGGTACAGGGCCTCTGGGGATGGAGACGGCCTTCTTGGCTGGCCAGTGGGCTCCATGTGTCTGTGGGGCCCTGGTTTCTCTAGAGCACCCCCTCCTCGGTCACCTTCCCGCTTCCAGGCAGGACGAGGGGGCTCATCTCTGCAGGTGGCCCCTGCCCCATGGTGGACAGCGCTGGGGGTGGGCACTCCTCTTTCTGAAGGGCCATCTGGCCTTCTGCTGCCATCTGGGGTCTCTTGTGGGTGCACCCCCGTACTTAGGGAGCTCCCCTGAAGCCGGGAATAAGGGTCGCTGCGCTTGACTACCCAGCACTCCACGCACCTGCCCCTAACAGCCCCGCCCGCTCCGGGCCTTCACACCAGGTGTGCGCGTGAGAGTGCGGTAGCTTATATGGAGTCTGTCACCACGAAGTCTTATCTTCTCCCTGGGGGGCAAAGCCTTAATCACCTTGATCGGAAGGGGATGTAGGATAAGCATCTCTTCCCTCGATTAAGCTGCTGAGCACGGAGGTGGAGAAAGGTGCGCGTGAATCACGAGATCCCAGACTTCACTCGGGCGGGCAGCTGGGCAGATACCGTGCTGAGCCCCAGCCTCCCCCTCCAGGAAAAGGGAAGGTTTAACACCACCTCCTTTTAGGAGGGTTCAATGAGAGAATGCTCACGAACAGCAGGACCCTGTGCCTGGCATGCAGCAGGCGCTCCACGAAGGGTGAGCAGCGGCAGGGCCGTCCTCATTC
>PITA01035205.1:0-10760 GCA_004023965.1 Spilogale gracilis
ACATGGACCGGACTGGAAGAGATTATGCTGAGTGAAATAAGCCAAGAAGAGAAAGTCAAGTATCGCATGGTTTCACTTACTTGCGGTGCATGAGGGGTAAACTGGAGGACAGTGGGAGAAGGAAAGTAAATGGGAACTAGGGTAATCTAGGGAGGGAAATGAAACAACAGAGACTTTGGACACAAAAACAAACTGAGGGTCTTGGAGGGAGGGGGGTGGAGGGATGGGAGAGCCTGGTGGTGGGTACTGGGAACACCTAAAGCGTGGAGCACTGGGTGTGGGGAATGGGGATGAATCTTGAAACACTGGAAAAAAAAATTTAGTAACAATTAAAAAAAAAAAAAAAAAGAAAGAAATGGGGGGCCAAAGAAAGAAAGCCAGCCTAAAGTCACCAGCAGTGAAGGTGTGGGGTCAGGACTAGCAGAACGAGCGGGGACTTCTGAGCCACTGGCCTGGTTGTCATTTTGGTTTCCTTAATCCCATAGCTCCATCAGATGGTTAAGAGAAATGTCACATGACTAGCTGGTCAGGCCATGCATTGAGGGCATTAAAAAAGGGACAGGAGTGAATGGATTAGGATAGGCACACAGAGAATGACAGAGGGGCTAGAGAGAGATGTGGGGGAGAAGGGCTGAAAAGAGGGGCCAGTAGTTCTTGCTATTAATTTAGCATGATTCCCTTCAATAGAAAGAAGGATGAGTAAGAGAAAAAGGGAAGGCCATGGTCATGCCACAAGTCATCAGGTCTGGGGAGGTGAGATATAACAGTTTGCCTCTAGGCTGCTTCCAGATTCATTGATCTTTCCCTTCAAATGATAGTGCCTCAATTTTAGAATTTTTTGAAAACTTCTGGGCAGTGAATCTGTCCAAAGGAGAAGGATGGAGGAGAGTAGTTGCCCTTGGGGTTCCAACATACTTGCTGAGGAGCTGTAAACAAGTGGAGCCCCCTCAGGCTGGATATGTGTTTTCTGGTAGGGAGAGGGAGTGGATAATAATGATTAGATGTCACCAAGCCCCTAACTAAGTAGATCCATAGTCCCAAATAAGGAATAAAATTAAAGGGGGAAATTATAGATTCCTGAGTTAAGAACCAGATATCAGAGCAATGATTCTCCAGCAATTCACATAGAATTTGTGTTTTTATGGTTTAACTAATATTATCTTAATTTCTATTGGCAGAAGTATTGGGTCCAGATAAAAGATAGTGATAATACATGTGTTCTCTTGACTTCACTCCCATGGAAATTATGTGCTAATTCAAGGGTCACACTGTACGAGGGATGCTTATATCTGGGATGCCCTCAGAGGAGGGTGGCAGGACAGGGTGGGGCTCTGGAAACTGGAGCGCATTTCTGATGCGCTCAAACCCTTCCTATAGGATTCAGAGTATCTTGGGAAATTGGACTAGAATCCAACCATGACAATAAGGGTGATAGGGCTGTATAAGAGGAGAGTCCAGCATGCTCAGGGAGCATGAAGGAGGAAGCATTTAGGTCTGCTGGGAGGAGTCAGGGAAAGAAACTGTGCAGAGGAGCTGTTGCTGGAGTGGAAGCTTACCCAGATGGGGTTCCTCAGCAGTGGGGCTGGGGAAGAAAGCCACAGAGAGGGGAACATAAGCATTCTCTCCACCCTGGAGAATGGCACGTGTACAACGTGCGGGGCTTGGCGTGTCGGGAGCGCGAGGGAGGGTGGTTCCAGACGCAGCTGAGCAGCCAGGCAGGAACGGTGGGGTCTTGTGTCTCATGATTACATGATTTGAGATTTTATTATGAAGGCAATACAGGCTCATTAAGGGTTTAAAGCCAGAGAGTGGTAGAATCCCTGGAGGGTGGGCCTTCCAGCCTTCTGAGGCTGGGATTCTCATGATGTACGTGTGCGGTGGTGATGATTAGGGAGGGGTCAGACTGTAGCCCCAGGGACCCGTTAGGAAGCTGTTCTTTCCAGGCTTTACTGTCTAGAGGAAAGATAAAGTTATGAACCTGGAATTTGTCGGTGAGACCAGACTGAAGAGGACAGATATAATACTGGGATCTTTAAATTTGAATTTAAATTTAAATTATGAGGGAGAGGGGAAAATCAAAGATGAACCCATGTTTGGTGGATGGAATGCCTTCCGTGAGAAATAACACAGGGGATGAGGAGTAGTCTGGAGGGGTGGGGATATTTCTGTATTTGTTGGGTTGGATCTGCTTTCTGGACCACTAGGTGTGGAGCTCAGGGGTCCTTCTGGACATTGCAGTTCATCAGGGTGTGATGGGCAGTTGAGACCAAAGACATGGGCCAGCTTGCCTCAGGCGACGGGAGAGGCAGAGAGACAGGTGGCCAAAGGTAGGCTGCAAGGGAAAATATGGGGGACCTGAGAGGGAGCCTGAGGTATAACAGGAAGGGATGGGGAGGCTGATAGATGGAGACCGTTAGCAGGGAAGTGAAGGAAGAGTCTCTGGACGAAGGGAGGGGTTAACAGAGTCAAATGTGAGGAAAGAACCTGCTGTGGCATTTGTTTGAGAAACTGACTTTTTTCTACTCCCTTGCTAGAAGTGAGTGCTCTTTCTTTACAGCGGGCAGCAATGTATGGGGGCCCTGCCCCTATGAGGTGGAATTATTATTGCTTGAAGTCTTCAGTTCCATACATAAAGTCTGTTCTGATTCTAGGCTTTTGTCAAAGTGCAGAGAACTCTTGCAGTTTGCAGTGAGAGGCAGGGGGGCTGGGTGTGAAGGATGAGCTCCTCAATTTTAGCAAGACTGTCTGAGCTCCTTGGAAGGCAAGCTATATTTGTACGTAAATAGAAAGTATTATTATTATTATATCCTCACACTGTATCAGAGCCAAACATTGGAGTCCTTAATACTGTATTTATTTCTCTGGGCTTCTGGAGGGGTGGGGAAGAATGGGACATTTAGGTTGCTAAGTGATTTTGCTTCTAAAAATAATGAAATTCCCCAGCGGCTTTCTCTCCTGGTTTTTTTTTTTTTTTTTTTTTTTTTTTTCTGGTTAGAGTAAGAGAATGGGAAGGTCAAGCTATGGATTTATGGATGACAGGCTATGTCTCTAGGTGGCCTCAGGGCAGCCTGCTGGGGAAGGAGAGGAGGAACTCTCCCTCTCCAGTCCTCCTACCTGCATCCCCTTAGGGCTCACTACTTTGGGAAATTGCAGGAAAAACTGGGCCTCTCTCTGCCTGAATTGAAATGCCTTGCAAGGTAGTCAGCCCCAGTGGTTGCTATGGTGATAGCGGGCGGTTGGGGGGAGCTGGTGATGTAGCATTTGGCCTGTGTGGCTGAGGTCCCCAATGCAGGCTGCTTGGAGCCAAGGCTGTTGATGCTGTCTTGACAATTCATTTGGGATTCCAGAGGGTCACTTGCTGCAGTGTTGAAATCTTCAGACAGGCCAGCCGGTTTGTCCAGCTGAATCCTTCAGTGCTGAATCTGCATCTCTCAGGCCAAATTTTGGCAGGTGTTAGGGGATTGGGAACTCCCTAGTGACCTTGATGGGGGACAGGGGAAGGTGGAAGAAAGTTCTGAGCAGGACGGAGGGTGGGGATCATAGCTTCTAAAAATTGAAAATGACCTTTAAGATCATCTAGTTCATCAACCTCCTCAACAATATTCCTGACAGCTGGTCACCATGCCCCTGCTTGGACTCTTCCTATGTTGGAGGGCTCACTACTGGGCAAGGCACACCATTCTGTTGTTGGATAGCTCCTAGGTTTTCTTCCTTCCCTCCCTCCCTGTCTTTTTGTCTTTCTTTGCAAAATCTGGCCCTTACTAATTTGATCTACTGGCTTAAGTTATGCCAAGAAGAAAAAAAAACACTGTGAGTCTTCCTGCAAATGACAACACTTGCTGCCAAATCAAACAGTAGTATCTTTCTGAATGATTTCTCACCAGGTATCACCTCAGGACCCACTGGGCTAACCCCATTCTCCCGATTTCTCATTGTTGTTCTTAAAGTATGACACCTAGAACCGAACGTAGTACTCCGATGATCAGAGTTATGTAAAGAACTCTTGGATGATGGCACATCTGGGAACACAGTTTGGGCCCATTGTTTATCTCCTGTGTCACACCATCGGCTCACAGGAGACTTGTGATTGTCAGTCTCACGTCTTTTGTATATGGTTGTCAGTGCCCTCTCATTCTCTGCATTTTTGCTCTTTTCATCTAAACTGTTGATAAATATGTTGAAATGGACAGAAATGGTAATAAAACTCAGTGGCATACCTCTAGGAACCTCCTTAAAGGACATAATTACATTAACAGCTAACGTTCTGATGTATCTGTCTAATCTGTCTAATCACTGGCCTTTTGAGATGGTTACTATTATTATTATTATTATTTATAACGAGGAAGTGGGACCACAGAGAGGTTAGATAAGTTAACAGTTCAAGCTCTCACAGGCTCTAGATAGCACACTCGGTGTTTGAATTCCACCTTTTATTCATGGGTCAGTATAATTTGAGCAAGACTTCTCAAATGTCAGCAACTCTGATCCAGTGGTACTTTCCACCATTCTGAAAACATAAGAGATTTTGTCAAGGGCTGCTGAAACACAGCCACACCAAATATTCAGCATTGGCCTGATCTGTTCTTCCAATAACCCTATTAAAAAATGAAACAAGGTTAGCTTGGGTGGGTTCGTTCCAAGCAATCTCTTCCTAATTCCCGATAATAAGAAATAGTGTAATAGTGATAGCAACAGTCCTCATATTTACAGAGCCCTCACCTGTGTCAGACACTGAGCTAAGCTTTCTCAGTCACTGTTTGACCAACTTGCTTTCTTGAAATTCCTCATAAAACTAGCCACGTACTGCAGAATTCTTCTGGGATTGACAATGAGCTTATTGGTTATTATTCCCGATTTTTTTCAAATCAGATATTTGTTTGGGTTTAGATTACTTTGGGTTTCTAAGGCTCTTGATTTTATCCTCAGTTTCTCACGAGTTCTATCTCAATTTGGATGTTTCATTTTCAGGGCTGAATCTAAAGGAGCATTGAACTTGGGGACTGGAGACTGGGTTCAAGTTCAGTTCTACTATACCTTTTTATCTATGGGATGAATAGTAAATCACTTAACCTTCTTGAGTTTTGGTCTTCTCATTTCTTCAGGGAGCAATAATTCCTGCAAAGCATATTTCTTGGGATATTGAGATGGTCTTGTGGGAGAATGTGTAAAAGTCCTTTCAAATGTTGACATTTCAGATGTATTTGAAGCATTGTTATTATTTAAAATGGTTAGGTAGTCCCTCTTATGTTATCTCCTGTTTGTTTTTCACTTTTCCCTTAACAGACCTCGTCTTATCTTTTTAAAGTTATTTTATATATTTACAAGACACACAGTGGTATATGGCTGAGTATTAGTCACCAGGCACAGAAAGATACCCACCAGCCCTCTCCCCACTGATTTGTGCTTGAAGTGGAAGAAATGGGGTTGTAGACCCAAGGAGGGAGATGGTATCTTTTTAGAATTCTTTCATCCAGAAAAAAGCATCCCTATCTGCCATTAAACAGCAGAAGTCCTCAAAGAAGCAAACCATGTTGATCCTAGAAGAAGGGCGCCATATGCATTGATGTTCACTTTCTTATTTTTCCTAACATCCTCCCCCAGTGTCCACAGGATAATCTGGTGCCCCCTGCAAATCTTCTGGTGTCACTGTGGTGGGGACATTTGCATGCAGAAACAACCAGCTCTTTACCCCAATGGCACCAGCAGCCTCATTTTCTCTTTGGGAAAACCAAGGCCCAAAAGAAGGATCAGAGACCTCCATGGTGTCATGAGACCAGCAGAACCAGGAGCTGCTCTATTCCATCCTTGGTCTTGCTCCTCTGGATTATAAATTCTAAGAGGGCAGGACCTTGACTCCCTTGCCATTACATGCTAGCTCCTCACATGGTCTGATACCACATACATGTGAAATGTCAGCATATGGGCTTGTAAGAATGAAGGGATGAATCCATGAGGGGAGAGTTGTTTTCTGTGGGAACCGTGCCTCCTGCCAGTTCTGAGCAGCATATAGCCCTTCAGCTTCATGAAGAGGAAGCCTGGGAAGTTCACCAGCAAGTCTCCTGAGACCTGTCAAAAAGAATGTTCCGGGATTGGTGGAAACAGGGTCTCAACTAGCAAATAGCTTTGGAGTGACGTAGGTAGGCGTGATTGTCCAGCTGCCATCAGCAGGGAAGGATGCTGCAGAAGTGACAATGGAGGATGGGTTTTCTGCTTCAAATTCAGTTCTATACCAGAGTCACACAGGTGTCTTCTCACTGATCTTGAACTAGGGTCCTTCTCTGGGATGGAAGGGCTGCCGTATACCTTCCTGCAGGTTGGCACTAAATACTCCTGATCCCAGGAGAGTGAATTCTCATACATTTCATTCCACAGTACCCTTGAGAGATGCTCTTGTCTCTTCTTGTCCCCACAGTAGCCACCTTTAAAGCAGGGAGATAAATCTGAAGCAGAAGTTCAGGCCCCCTTCATGATCGCAGTAAGTCTGAACTGCAGGAAGAGACAGAAGGTGGGCACATGTGGGTGGTGGAGGGGAGAACTTGGAGCAGGCTGACTTATCCACTGCTGGATGGCTCAGCCCCAGAGAAGCCTTGTGGGCACTGATCCTTTGAGTGCACCCCTTCCCACTGTAGTAGCCGGTGCATGGCCTCAGGCCATATTTTGGGGTGGGTGGGAAGAATTTGAGGGGCCACGAGGAGGCACTCTGGTCCTGTTGAAATAGGGAAATGCTAATGCTTCCCATTTTGAGGGGCTCAGGTTCCTAATTCCCTGAACAGAGACCAGAATGTGTGTGGCATCACTGCCACCACCACGGAGAGGTGAGAAACCGGAGTTTGGAGGGAGAAGCAGAGAATCTGCTAGTTCACGACTTTTCTCATGGTTCCCACAGAATTTTTAGTCCCCCGCCCATTTCTTTCAAATATGTCAGAACCGGTGAGATGAGCAGGCACGCAGCCTTCCGCGGTGCAAGGACTGGGTGCTGCGTGCGCCTCTCCTTGGCTCTGGAGAAGAGGCGTTGGCGAAGGCTGGCAGAATGTTCGGGAATCTGCTCAGGGTGGGGTGGCCGTTTCCTCAGCTCTCCTCGCTGGGGCCCTGGGTGCTGCCTCGTGGAAGGCCCAGCCTGTGGGCCCGCAGCACTGTGTCAGTGCCGTCCGGGGTACCCCAGTTATAGCAGATGTGGTGGGACCATGGAGGGCGCTGCCTGGGAGGCTCCGCAGCCCCCAAGTGTTCAGTTTAGCCTTCATTTTCCCCTCCGGGAAATTACACCAGCAACTCTAACCTTACTGCAGTCACCCTTTGCCTTATAGTGGCTACCTCCATTTTCTTTGACAGCTTCCGACATTTTAATAGCGCTGCTGCTGACAACCCCAGGGAGCAGGCACTTCCTGTCGGCATGCTGAGTATTCTGAGAAGACAGGGATAATGGACTTCCTATTCTTCCCAGTCACTACCCCAAGTTCAGAGCCTCACAGCAGGGCTGTGGCAGAGCCTTCTCCCCTGGCCACTCTCCTCTTTCTGGCCTGTCTGTCGGCCAGCACTGGACAGCCTTCTAAAGCATGGTGTTCCTCACATTGTCATCCTGGTTCAGAACCATCCATGGCTCCGCACACTCAAGAGAGGAGGAAGCAGACCTGGCTTAGCAGCATTTTTGAGGAAAGTATTCGCAGTACGCCAAGAAGACAGGACAGCTGCTGAAAGGGACGATGCTGTGTGGACCTGCTGTCGGCAGAGTTTAGGGTCCCCTTTCAAGATTCACACTGGCCCCACTTTTAAACTCCATCCTGGTCTTTGAAATGGGTGCTGCCTTTGAAGAGGCAAACAGAAGAGTGGTTCCAGGTAAAACAGTCCAGAATAACTAGGGTTTCACTTAAAGAAACTTTGCAGAGAAATGAGAGAAGACATAGGAATGTGTGCCTGGGGAAGAGAATAATTCCAGGACCTTACGATGCTTACCTTGAACGTGTGAAGGGCAGTCTTACAGCCACATTAAGAGGGGGTTACTTTGTATAACTCCGAGGTCAGGGATGGGCTGCCTTGGAAGAATGTGAGCTGCCCATCCCTCTAAGGAACAAAACAGAGGCTGGAATGACCCAGGGGCTCTATATGGAGGTGCAGAGCTTGGGCTCAGTGTTTTCTAAGATCATTTCCAGTTTGGGGTTGATCTAGTCACTCTATCCTGCAGCATCCATTTAGTGAGTATTTACTGTGTGCCATGTCGTTTGTCCCAGACAACTTGTCATAGTTCATGCCCCCCCCCCCGCCCCCAGCTGGAACTCATATGTTGAAGCCTAATCCCCAGTGTGATGAAGTTTAGAGGTGAGACTTTGGGAGGTGATTAGTTCGTGGAATTAATGCCCTTGAGAAGAGGCCCCAGGGGGTTCCCTCACCCTTTTGTTCATGTGTAGATGCAGCAGGAAACTGGCTGTCCATGAACCAGAATCTGCTTCTCACCAGACACTCATCTGTTGGCACTTTGATCTTGGACTTCCCAGCCTCCAGAACTGTGGAAAATAAGTTTTTTTGTGTGTTAGCCACATATTCTATGGCATTTTGTTACAGCATGGACTAGGACATGCCTTCTTCTATATTGTACTAGAAATATGGCAGAGGTCTTGCCCTCAGAGAATTCAGCCTAGTAGGGAGACAGATAAGAAAAATGAATTATAAGATACAACATCAGGGGAAGGCTGATTTGGAAAGCTTTCCTAAAGGAACTCACACTGATGAGAGCTTTGAGGGGAGTGTTTTGGAGGAGCAGGCTATATCTAAAAAAAGGGAAACTACATACAGAAGCACTGATGTGATATGTGAGATCCTAGTGTATGTAGGAACCTCCAACTGGTGATTAGAGGGCCACCTGGAGGTGATATGGTAAGAGGATAGGCTAGGTCATGGCAGGATTCTAAAGTTCACATGGAGATACTAGAGGATTTGACTCAGGATGCTACATATCAGCCCTGAATTTTAGAAAGTTCATTCTAGTAAAGGTCTGGAGATAAGATTATGGAAGAGGGGAACAGGAAGTCAGAAACTGGTAGGTCATCACATGAAGCGTGATGAGGACACTGGCAGTGGAGATAGAAGGACAGAGACAGTAACAGAGATAAAGCTACAGGAGTTGCTGTAAGACTCTCTGGAGAAAGAAGAGGTAATGTTTGAGTAGAAACCTGAGTGATGAGAAGAAAGGACCAACAAGGCCTGGCAACAGAAATAAACCTAGAATGTTCAAGAACCAAAGAGGAGACTGGTATGGCTGGATGACAGAGAGTGGTGAAGACAGCGAGGGAGATGAGGAGAGGGGGAGACAGGGCCCAGATCACATAGCACCTTATTTGTGGGAAAGGTTTGGTAGGTTGTTGTAAGTGTGATGGGAAGCTGAAGCATTTTAAACAAGTTGATTTGATTTATTATTTTTGGAGTTCATTCTGCTGTGTGAAGAATACACAGTAGAGGGTACACTCAAACCAGAAGCCCTGTGGGAGGCACTTGGACCACAGAGTGGAAATGTTCAGCAGAGGTCTGCCCTGGAGATAAAGGCTGGGGAATCATTTGCATTCAAGTGATACTTGGAAACTTGGTTTCAGGGAGGCCACTTAGGGAGAATGTGTGGATTGGGAAAAAAAGGTCAGTGGGGGAAGAGTGTAAGTATGAAACTGCAGGAAACCTTGTTTTTAAAAGAGGGTAGAGGAAGAGGAGTGGCCAGAGGAAGAATAGCAACTCAGAATGAAAGGGAGGAATTTCAAAAGAAGGGCACCAAATACTACAGATTCTACAGAATTATAAAATACTACAACATGGAAAAAAAATACTACAACATGAATACCAACAAGTGCATACTGGATTTGGGGACCTGGAGGCCACTGATGAGCTTCAGTGGAAGTCATTTCTGGAGAGTGGCGAGGGCAGAAGCCAGATAGAAGCGGGCTGAGGAGGTGGAGCCAGTTGCCCAGTGTGTACCAGCATCAGGAGCTGGACAATCACATGAAGATGGTAAAGAGGGCCACCTCGCACACCCCAGAAAATGCTGTGTCAACAGGTAGGGAGTAAGGAGTTGAGGACATAAAACAGAGGAGCTCAGAGCACAGAGCCCTTAAGGGCATGGGATGCAGGGAGGTCATCAGACGAAAGTTGGTTTGCAGCATGGGAAAACTTACCTCTGCCAGGTCCACATTGGTATTACAAGGGTTTGCTTGTTTTAACTAAGGATTAAATAATTACTGGAATTTTTTTCTACATGTGCTGAATTATAGTCATATTTGAAGTTCATCAATCAAAACATGTCTTTAGTTCTTAATATGAATGTAAAAATCACCATCCAGTTCTGTGGCCCTCCTGGACAGGGCCATGAAGAGTGGTTTTGTGGAAAGCATGGGAGTTGCTCTCTGGGTAGCTTAGTCATTAAGTGTCTGCCTTCAACTCAGGTCATGATCCCACGGTCCTGGGATTGAGCCCTGCATTGGGCTCCCTGCTCAGTGGGAAGACTGCTTCTCTCTCTCCCACTCCCCCTGCTTGTGTTTCCTCTCTTGCTTGTGTCTCTTTCTGTCAAATAAATAAAATCTTTTTTAAAAAAAAAAGAGTTTTTCTCTGTAATGCTGACTTCAGGTTAGGGAGATATTCCATTCAACCTTCTTTCTCTTTTTTTATAGTTGTGTTTTTCTGTTTGTGGAAGGAGTTAATCCTCCTTAAAGAAAATTTGAAAAATACAGAGGAATATAAAGAAAATACAGATAATCTGTAATTCCACCACCCAGAGATGATCACTG
>PITA01035206.1:0-10746 GCA_004023965.1 Spilogale gracilis
GGCCCTTCTTTTCACTACATCTGTATCTTGGTGTAAATGCCCAGTAGTGCAACTGCAGGGTCATAGGGTAGCTCTATTTTCAATATTTTAAGGAATCTCCACACTGTTTTCCAAGGGGGGGCAGATTTTTTAAGTGTTTCACATGAACAGAGTCTGACAATTGTTTGGTGTGACTTATAGCATAAAACGATTATAGAGAAAGGAGAAGATGTGTGTGTAATCCTTAGTAATACTGCGTGAGTTTCCTTTCTTGTTCCTCTTCACTATTTTCATTTCCTGCCTGGGTGTGTGTTGTTCCCTAGCTCTTCCTCTGTGGAGCCGCCAGCCAGGTGCAGCTGTAGGTGAGGGGAAGGGGGCAAAGGGAGGAAGAGTAGTGAACCCAGCGTCCACTCACGGTGAGGACAGGCCTGAGGTACTCAGCCGCTCTGCCCTCCCTTCCTCAGCTCTGAGATGCAGGGCACAGCTTGGCATTCAAAAAGTACTTCCAGCGTCCACAGTCCGTGGTACTCCGAGTAGTAGCTGGTTAAATATCCTGGGTGAGATTATGCTCCTACAGGCAAGTCCTTTAAAAATTGCCTGTGTGTTTTGTTTATGAACATTTCTCAAAGCACTCAGAACACTGTTATGGTCTCACTGCACTTTTCCTTACAAGGCCTCTGGAAGCCTGGGGAGCAGTATTCTGCTTAAGGGGCCATGAAGAGGACGTTGGGGGGCGCCTGGGTGGCTCATTCGTTAAATGTCTGCCTTTAGCTCAGGTCATGATCCTGGAGACCCGGGATCGAGCCCCACATCGGGCTGCCTGCTTGTTGGGAAGCCTGCTTCTCCCCTTCCCACTCCTACTACTTGGGTTCCCTCTCTAGCTGTGTCTCTCTCTGTCAAATAAATAAAATCTTCAAAAATAAATAAATAAAAATAAAAGAGGATGTTGGTGGAACCTACCAGAGGCGATTTAGTGGGGATTCAATGAGGCGATACAGGAATGGTAAAGCTTGAAGGCCAGCACTTGGCCTTGAGTCAGCACTCCAGCACTGGTAGCCTTTTACATTATTATTATGCCTTCATTTTGTAGCCAGAAAATCAGGGCCCAGAGTGGATAAATGTGTTATATCCCCTGGACAGGTAAATGTAACCCAATTGCTCTAAATTAGTTCCCTGGGTGGAAGAAATAGTCGCTTCAAAGGCCTAGAGGGAATTATTGACCGCATGGCACCTTTCCTGAGTTTATCATAACAGGAGCTTCATTGTATATTTGAAAACCTTTACACTGGAGAGACTTGAATCGGTTTCAATAGATTTCATTTGATGAATTCCTTTGACAGAACTCCCGTGAAGAGGCGGTGCTGGGGAGGGCTTTTTCAGGGGTAGAGCAGAGGGTAAAGCCTAGCCTCGGGCCCAGAGATGGTCAGCCAGTGGGGGAACAAGGCCTGAACAAGGGAGAGGAAGGTGGGGGCCAGGGCCGAGAAGTGGGGTGCCCTGTGGCGCTGTGTGTGTACTCCCAGCTGTCAGTGGCTGGTGCGAGGGAGAGGGGGACAGGGTGGGTATGTTCGTGGGGCTTAGAGACCACAGAGTGGACGTGCGACAGAGTCTGAGATACACGGGCACAGGACTTCTCAGCTGTTGTGTTTGAGTATAGGCCGTGGGGGCCTGGGTGGCAGCCAGAGACCCGCTGGGAGGTTCTAGCGGAGTCCACAGGGCAGGTGTTGCCGTGCCTGGCCCGGGGGACAGCGCAGGGCTGGCGGGCAGGGATGGCATCCCGGCTGTACTCTAGGACCTGGGATAAGGGGTGACTTCTCGGTCCCTGAGCAGTGGAAGGTCGGTGCCGCCCCGTAGCTGAAGTGGGGAGGACTCGGGTCTAGGGGGCCCCTGGGAGCTCAGATCTGGACAGTTGTGTTTGTTTGTTTGTTTGTTTTTTAAAGATTTTATTTATTTATTTGACAGAGAGAGATCACAAATAGGCAGAGAAAAAGGGGGGAAGCAGGCTCCCCGCTGAGCAGAGAGCCTGATATGGGACTCGATCCCAGGACCCTGAGATCATGACCTGAGCGGAAGGCAGAGCTTAACTCTCTGAGCCCCCAGGCGCCCCAAGGACAGTTGGGTTTGTGGCGCTCATCACATACGGCGTGGAGAACTGCAGCCAGCTGGCCAGGTGGACTGTGTTCAGAGAGGTCTGGGCGGAGACAGACGTTGGTCTGCAGGTGCGGGCAGGGCTGTGGTAGCAGTGGCAGCTGCCCCCTCCCTCCCTCCCCCGCGCGCCTGTTGCCTTTCTCCAGGACCATGGACAGGTGTGTGCAGGTGGTCAGACCAGGTGCACCGGGCGCGTCAGGCGTCATGTGAACGGAGGGTGCCCAGGTCTCAGCGGTGACCTCGATTTTCTGGAATCACTCTCAGGCCCTGGGCCATTCCCATTCCCCACGTGCCCCTTAGCTCTCAAGGGCATCTTTCCCTTTGAAATAAGGCAAGGCCAATCCCGCTACGGCAGGAGGCGACACCTTCGCTGGCATTTTGTCATTAACATGTGACGTCTACCTGAGGAGCCCGCCCGACACCTGGGTGCCTTGGGGGCGGGGGCGCACGGGCGAGCAAGGGGTTGAGGGGCGGCCGCAGCTCCCGCTCTGCAGGCTCCTGCGGCACCGACGGGGTTAACAGGCTCATGCACCGGGGCGGCGGGCGGGCAGCCCTGGTGCATTGTGGTAGCGGCGCCCGGCCGCTCGCTCGCACCCGCCGCCTCTGCCGGGAGGCCCGCCGGGCTGTGCGCGCGCCGCTGGGCGACCCTGGGCCCGGCGCCATGTAGCGCCCGGCTGCTCGGAGGCCGCCCCGCCGCGGGGATGAAGGGACGCGGCTGCTGGGAGTCGGCCTCCGTGCGCTCCTTCTGCAGCTCTGGCTGCCTGAATAAATTTAAGAAGGGTTAGTGCTGCCGGCGTCCGCCCAGAGGCCGAGCTCCCCACGGCCGCCCGGGCTCGCGGCGTGGTCAGTCCACGGAGCCCCTGCGGTCACTCCTCGCGGCGCGGGCACCCGCCAGCGTGCGCTCTCTGGACTCGCTTCTGGCGCGGGGACACGGCTGTGCAGAGACCTGTGCGTCCGATGAACCCCCCCAAAAGGAAACAGTATCATCCAGAGACTTCTGGAAATAGGGGGCGGGAAGCGGAGGTACCAGTTTAACCCACCCACCTACCCTTCCTTCCCCAGAGTTGGCTTGGGGAATTGCCGCCTTGTCCACAAGGGCCTCGTCCTGGGGCCACGCGTGGGGGCTTCTGTGCCCAGTGCATGGTCCAGCCAACAGCTCTTGCCCTTTGAGCGGGCTGCGACAGATCCGCAGAGTCCCCGGAAGTGGCCGCCTGGGGTTAGGCAAGGACCAGCCCTGCCTGTGCCCTCCCACCAGGTGCCCTCCCACCAGGTGCCCTCCCAGGCGTGGTGGTCTCCAATGACAGGGGGGCTGGGCATACACCCGGCCCAAGAGCCCGCCCTTCCTTAGCAGATTGAAATCTTGCAAACCGGTTAAGCCTTAGAGGCGATTGCTGGTGCTTTCGAAACTTGCAATACTGGAGCTTTGGCAGGAGGGAAACTTGCTGTTTACCTGGTTTCTGTGATAATTTGAGACTCTAGGGAACAAAAAGGATTCTTAGACTCTGTAGACCTACAAGATCCAGACGCAGTTAAATTCACGGAACGCGAATTCACTAGAAAGAGCTTCTTTTAGGAATTACCTCCCTCTGATCTGTAATAAGCCTTGGAATTAATTTTGCTGACTGGTCGCACTAACGGCTCCAGGAGGCCCTGGTGGAGGGCAGGCCCCTCCCAGGGTGTGGGCAGCACAGCAGACACCCCCATGCCTCTTCTCCTGGAAACAGCACCTGAAGCCTCAGGTAGTGTGTGATCACAGACATTTGAGATTTCTTTTACTGGGAACTGGTGGTGTGGCCCCATCCTGACAGTGCTTTCCAGAAACAGACAAGTGAATTTTGTATAAAGTATGCCTTCTGGTTTTAGATCGGTTTAATTTCCGAATTTTATTTCAGATGGAGCGTCCTTTCTAATGCGGTTATGGGCTTAATGAAAAGTCTGAATGTTTTGCCTGAATTTATTCTGAAGAGGAATTTTAGGGTTAATTTTAAAAAAAAAAGAATGTGTGGCTCAGTGTTAGTTTTTCCTCTGTTGGCGTGCCTGATGGCTTTCTTCGTTGCCGTTCTCTAGAACATTCACTGCCGCGGGGTGCTGTCTGTGGCCTGGTAGCCTGGTATTCACTTGCTTTCTGCTTGGTTGTGAGAAGATGCTTTTTTTTTTTTTTTGGCAAGGTTTTTTGTTTGTTTTTGAGAGAGAGGGAGAGGGTGCATGCGTGAGCTGGGAGGGGCAGAGGCAGAGGGAGAAGGAACCTGAAGCAGACTCCCCACTGAGTGCAGAGCCTGACAGGGGGCTCGATTCCACAACTGCGAAATCACGACCTGAGCCGAAGCCAGGAGCCAGATGCCTAACTGACTGAGCCACCCAGGCGCCCCACGGGTGCTCATTTATGTCTGGAAGTTCAAACCGCTGCACCTTAGGACTGATGACAGAGTAGCCTCTTTGAGTGCCGGAGCCCTCCAAAAGCTAGGTCTTCGCCTTACCCTTGCGACTGTCCTCCTCTCCACAGTGGGCCTGGGCGTGAGGAGCTGAGGATATTGTTGAGGGGTGGGGTGGGCAGAATGCTTAGCCCAAGGCCTGGAGCGGAGCCTCCCCAATGTCAGATGCCCTGGGGGAGACTGCAGAGGGTACCCCACTCTGGTACCCTGTGTGAGTCAACACCCTGTAAGGCCGAACAGAACATTTCTGTGGGCAGGATGCATCTTGCCAACCTGGCCAGCTAAAAAGAGCAGAGTGAGGAAAGCAGAGATGGGGCCTTCGGGAAACCGGTGAGTGGCTGCTGTTCTGGGAGGTAAGGGCCTCCCTCTGTGGGGGGCAGGCACCGCCAGGCCGGGGCTCTCATCCCCAGCTTGCAGAGGAGGTGACAATGGCCTTCTCGTTTTGGGTATTGCAATGAGAGGCCGCTCCAGACCCATTTCCCCTTAGGAAAGGGTCTTAGTGAAATTGTGCCAGTCCAAAAACCAGCCGGGCTCACAGCCTGCCCTGGGAACTAGGGGCCGAGGTCCAGGCGGTGACCATTTAGGTGACAGGACAGCATCTGAGCTGTGGAGGTTCACGACACGGGTTCTTACTCTGCAGGGGGTGGGGCTCACAGTGGATCCAGGGTGTCGGGGGGCCTCTGCTGCCGGGCTGCGTCACCATGAGCAAGGCCCTGTCCGTCCGTGGGCCTCGGCAGCTCCCACCTCTGTAAATGATGGTTCAGGAGTGTCCGTCTTGCTCTCAGGCCCGCGCACGTGAAGAGGAGCCCTGGGGAGTCTGTGGGTAGGGGGCTGCTCTTCCTTGGGGGGGTGGGCTGTTCGCACCTCCGATGCTTGCCTGAGCTTCAGCGAGCTCCTCCGCCGTTTGATTGGCAATTTTCCTGTCTGAAAGATGGCATGAAACCTATTTAACTGGCAAGGTGGCTGGGAGGTGAAATGAGATGATATATCTCCACACCTACTCATCAATCAATCGTGTGTCTCTGTGCTTTCGACAGGGCTGTGACCCATGGGTGGGGAAATGCCCATTCGGAGTCTCCGGTGAGCTCTGCCGAGTTCAGCCGCTGGCTCGTGTGTGCGCAGCTGTATGTGAGCCTGCAGCATCTTCCCAGAGTGTCAAGTTCTCAAAGACCACAAAATAGGGACGCCCTGCTCTGGCAAGGTAGACTCACCAGAGGTCTGAGCCAGGTGACCTCAGCCGAGGCCGCCCCTTTCCCATTTGTGGCTACAAAGAGCCCCTGTGTACCCAGGAGCCAGCCTCCACGCCCTGAGCCCAGCTCTAATTGGCCCCGTCGTCATAGTGGAGATGGGGTTGTGTCACAGGAACAGGGGGTCAGGGCAGCGGTAGGAACGGGGGCCACGGGGCCAGGCAGCTCAGGCGTTGCTGCTCAGGCTCCCCGGGACTCGGTAGTGCGCTCGCTCCAGCTTCTGCGTGGCTGTGATACGAGCACCGGGGCCTCTCATTTTGTGGAGGGTTTGTTTGTTTGTTTTTGCATCTTCGAGGCCTAGGACAGGTAGCATTCTCGGCAAAGCGGCCTCATGGAACGCCAGCTGAGAATTGCTGCTGGATATGGTGTCCTTCAAAAAGTCACAGGTGGCGTTCCTGTGTGTTCGTTTTGGAGCGTGTCAGCGTGTCTGATCTCACGTTCCCCTGCATGTGTCCCCCGGTGTCTGCTGGCGTCCTTGGGAAGCACTGAGCTGTGACGTGAAGGACCAGCCCTGTGTTCTGACCACTTTCTGTGTGGGTGCAGACTGGCCCCCCAGGGCAGAGCCCCAAGGTTGGCCTCTGTGAGCTCGCTGGGCCTCGCTGCCCACCCAGTCGAGCCTCCGAGCTGCCCACTCAGCTGGAGGTGCTGGTTCATTCCTCACGTGTGACTCGAATTCATCCCTGAGGTCCCGTGCCCGTCGCAGCTCCTCCTGAAGCTTCCCCAAACCCCTCAAGGCTGGAGGGGGCTTCTCCCCAGGCCTCTCCTGGGCCTCCCGTCTGCAGTGGACCTGGATGGTGCGAGGGCAAGTCTTCCTCCTCGGAGGCTGTAAGGACCCAGAGGTGAAGCCCGGGTTTCACCTGTGTCTGTGATGTGCCCCCCACCCCGCACGGGAGTGGCTAGAAGGAAAGCCTTCTGAGACTGAGCGATCAGGGGCATCCTTGGCTGGCGTTTTCCTCTCAGCTCCACCCTCTGGGGGTTCCTCCTGATTCACCAGAACTCTGGACTCAAGATTAGAGCAGTGGGTGGAATCTGTCCTCTCCTGTCCCTTCTAGCGCGACCGTGTATGGCGAGTAGGGCCCTTGGAAAAACTGGGGAGACTCCGAGGAAAGGTAACATGAGAGATCATAAAGAACTTCCTGGAGGAGGTGACGCCCAGGTGGTTGTTGAAGGATGAGGATGAGAGGGCAGGTGGAGGCTGGGGAAAGGCAGGTGCTCACTTAGGCTTGAGCGAGGCAAGGCAGGCAAGAGGTGGAAGGGGGCCTCACTGGCACTTGGATCGAGAGGGACAGGTGGGCAGGAAGGACATGAGCTCTGCTGGCCTTGGAGGAGGAGTATGGCTTCTAGAAAGCAGGCCTCAGGGTAGCACTGAGCCTGTATCTGTCCTTCAGCCCCAAGAGTGGTCACCATCACTTGGCGTGGTGCCTGGGAGCAGGACGCTCTCTCGCAGACCTATTACGGGGGGAGGAGGGCTCTGCATGCTCGTGGGATGGGCTCCAGGAGCAGTCTGTATGAGAGCCCCCTCCACCTCTTCCTGGCACAGGGTAGCTGCTCATCATTATTACGGTTACTTTTGGGGGCTTGAAGTGAGGGGAAATGTAAAGCTCTTGGTGCATATAAGGGGGCTCAATCAGTGGTAGCAAGTACGAGGATTATTGTATCATTGTACTGTATCGTTCTATAGGTGGGAGACTGAGGCTAAAGGACTTTCCCCAGATCACAGGCCTAAGCGGGACCAGAGCCTGCCCAGTCTAAGGGCAGCATGCAGCACGGGTCAGTGGGCTGGAGGGTCAGGAGGCAGGGCAAGGCCGGCAAGGGAGTGGTGTAGACTGAGAGTCTGCGGACTCTGACCGAGGCTGGTCTGAAGAGAGGCCTCAGTGGCTGGAGCTGGGGGCGCAGGCAGTACACAGTAAGAGAAGATGGGAGAATATGTCTTTTCTGTTGAGCAGAAACTCTGGCTGGCTGTTCCCTGTGTGCTAAGAACCGTTTCAGTAGCTGTGGGGGGCACACTGTGTCCACAGCCAGGGGGCAGGAATCCTGCCCAGGAGGGCTGGGCATGCTGGAGCTCCGCCCACATCCTTCTGTCTGCTTCGAGGACAGGGCGCTCGTGGCTGCACCCCTGAATAGCCACGTGCCAGTGGGGAAGGTATGGGCAGCATGGCGGTGACAGGGCTCTCTCAGGCCCTGGGCCGCCCCCACCTCGGTTCTGGTGGCACTGGCGGCCCCAAGGGACCCGGAGAATATAGTGTGCCCTCTAGGGAGCTGGTTCACCGTTCACGGGTCGGTGTGCAGGGCTGCGGGAGCCCGCCGTAGGAGACGGCACCGCTTCCTCAAGATCTCTTACTTCCACGGATCCTGAAAATGCTCTAATATATTAAATTTGTTAGAGCAACACGCTTTTCTTTCATCCGCTGTTACAATAACAACAAATCTACAGTGTCCCTTGCCCCGTGTGCTTGTGCAGTGAGCCACCTGCCCAACTGGGTGCAACAGCCCTCCTACTAGGGACACGTACCAGGAGCAAGGGTTGGGTGGCCGGGAGGGTTAGACGGTGACCTCTGTCACCTCGAGGCATGGGGGATCGGAGGGGGGCAGTGCCTAGAGAGCCACGCCAGGGAGGTGACTGCAGGGGGCAGTCCTACAGCAGGTGGCCACTGCCCTCTGGAGAAACAAGTCTTTCCTCCGCTGCCTGGTGTTCCTGTAAAGTGCCAGTCAGCTCCGACCGGCAGCGGCGTCTGATCAAACACATAAACAGTATGAGTAAAGATGACGTTATGGGCTTCAGGCTGCCAAAGATGAAATGTCCTTTTATGTCCTGCTTGCCTCTGACGTGTGCGTGGGATAATGACACTGACGCACAACTTCAGAAGTCGGAGCCGAGCGGGCTGGGTGAGTGGTGAGGTCAGAGGAGGCCGCGGCTGGGGGGCAGAGCGGGGGCGCAGTCCCCAGGGCGGCAGCTTTCTGGTGTGCCCTGTGTCCTCGAGGCCAGAGGCAGGAGCTGGTCAGTGGGCAGATACTCTTCCCTGAGAGGCTAGAGCTGATAGCCGGCAAACCCCCGGGTCCCACCCTCTGCCCGGGACAGTTTTATGTCAGAAGCGGGGCAGTGTGGCCAGCGGGGCCCTGGGGAGCATGATTCTCTGCTCACTGGCCATTTGGCAGCTGCCCTTCTGCCTGATGAAATCCTGCCCCTCCAACCCCCTCGTCACCTCCCCCTAAACACACACACACACACACACATACACACATGCATACACACACACGCATACACACACATGCACACACACATACACGCATACACACACATACACACATGCACACGCATACACACATACGCATGCATACACACACACGCACGCACACACACACACACACACACACACACACACACACATGCTTGTTCTTGGCCAAACTGACCTTCCTCTTGGCCCATGCCCTGCACCCTGTCCATTCCTTATTTTTAAGGGTCGTTTGCCACTTAAAGCAACAGTGGCAGATGTTCAAGACCCTGGTGATTCCATACCTCTGTTACCTCTCGTGCCCCTGTTTCCAGGTCTCTATTTTTGGTCCGTATTTTTCCTTTATGTGAACATCCGTTTTACATCACTGAGAGCCAAAAAAAGAAAAAAGTCACCATTTTCATGTGGCTGTGCATCATGAATGCTTTCCCACGTTAGCACAGGCTTAGTACGTGTGTGCTGAAGGCTGTGAACCATCTTTCCTTCCGCTGGGCGTTCTGCTTCTCCCCAGATTGCCGCCCGAGCCGACTGCTGCCTGAGCATCTCTGGCGTGTAAGATGTTTCTCTGCTATCTTCCCCGGGACAAATTCCCAGGAGTGGCTGCTGAGCCAGGAATGTAAGGCTTCCCTCCGGCACTGCGTGGCTTCCCTCCGGCACTGCGTGGCTTCCCTCCGGCACTGCGTGGCCCTGCGCCCAAGCGTTCGGGTCCCTGCTGCTCTCAGGGCTGGGTGTGGACGTCAGCTTCTCTCCTACCTGCCCTGCACTACCCCCCATCCTTCCAAGAGAGTTTTTTTTTTTTTAAGCCAGGCATAAAATTGTGCCTTGTTAGTGTTTCAGCTTGCGTTTGACTAACCGGGGAAGATGAATGTCCCCACCCCCAAACCAACTGCGGATATTATTTGGGGCCGCCCTTCTGTGGCTTGCCAGCTGCAACTTTTCCTGCCCTCGTGTGGAAACCCAGAGGGGGGCGTGATGCATTTTGTTGGTTTATGTTGGGCATGGCGGGAACCCAGGCCAGAGAGGAATTCTTGGGGCCCTGGCACTGCCCTTCTCTGCTTGGTGGGCGGGGGTCTGAGAAATGGTCCTCGGAACTGTTCTTCCCCAGCAGGATCTACTGCACAAGCCGTAGGGGCCCCCCGTTTAAAAATCATTAAGAGTTTTAGGAGGAAGACAGCTGAACATCAGACCAAGCCTGGGGTCCGTCTGACTTTGGGCCCCGTGTGACTGCACTCGTCCCACACCCGTGATGCCCCCCTGCCCGCCCTGGAAGCGGAGAGAATCTGGAAGTGGCATGCCCCGCTGTGCTGACTGCACTCTCCAGCTTCCCCCGGGCTCCTCCGGACGCAGAGGTTCCGGTCCAGATGTGCGCCGGCTTCTGAGTGGGGCGCGCCCCCGTGCTCGTGACCGACAGGGACAGGGGCCGAGAGCCGAGTGCCCTCCCGGGTGTGCTCCGCCCAGACCTCGTCATCGTCTCCGCGGCCATGTCTGTTGCCCACCCTAGCGGCTCTTGCTGGGGGACACCTGTCCTTGCCACTTTTGCCAAGCAGAGCAAGCCCGGAAGATTTCATGGCATTCTGTGCTGTTCCCCCGTGGCCGTGCTTTTACCGTTGCCTCTCCCGCTTCGGTCCTGCTTTCCCCTCCCGAACCTCTGCTGGCCAGCCCAGGGCCAGGACGGCCTGCTGCTGCTGCCTCTTCTTCTTCCTCTCCCCC
>PITA01035207.1:0-10752 GCA_004023965.1 Spilogale gracilis
AAAAAAAAAAAGATAGGAATCTATAATACCTGATTAAAAAATAGAAGTTGATGAAACAACTTCACAATTTTAATAATTGACATAACCATAATTGGTGGTTATGTGTCATAATCATTATTTTTTGTATAGTTGGGAAATGCCAAGTATGCCACACTTTTCTCAGGGTGGGCACAGCTGGGATATAAATCCCAAAGCTGTGAGTAGGATCTCAGGGACCAGAATCAGAAGTGCACCTACACAAGGTGACCAGAAGCAGGATGAAACAAAGTCCTCACAGAATTCAAATGATTAAAGCTGGAAAAACAAAGTCCACCAAGTTAAACAAAACAAAACAACACAGAAACACATGTGGAAAGTAAACTGTCGACAAAGTCAAGTGTGTACAAGCAGGCAGTCAGGCACACTTGGGGCACGTAGCCTCTACTTCCGCACCTGAACCTAACCACTGTCATCCATCTCACCCAGGCATCCTTTACGTCCCAGAAAACCTCTCAATTTCTTTGCCTTAACCACTGAATGCTGTGGGAACAGCCACAATTCTTTGTAACTGCTTGGCCATGGTGGTGAGGGACTGAGGAGGAATCCATCAGTCTGTTTTCATTGATTTAACCTAGGTTCAAGGAAAGTATTATCTGCTCAAACAGGAATATGAGAGATAAAGGAAGGGAGAGAGAGTTTTGAGTACTTTATGAGGCCAAGACATGTCTTTGCCTAGATTTCTCAGAAAATAGAACTAGAGGGAAATTTATTTATTACTTATTTATTTTCATTTATTACCTGGGGTGGCTTTATTTTTCCCACCAGTTTTACTGAAGTACATGACACATAAAAAATTGTCATGATGATAATGTATGTATACACTGTGAAATGACTGAGACAATCAAGCTAATTAATATATTCATGACCACACAGTTGCCATTTACTTTATTTTCAAAATTTTCTGCTCAGAGTTATTGAGGTACCACTGATAAATTAAAATTGTATATATGTAGGTTGTATAACATGATTTTAAGGTATACAAAGTGATATTATAATATCTGCATACCTTGTGAAATGAATACCAAACCAGGTTAATTAACACACCTACTGCCTTACATAGTTACCATCTTTTTTTTGTGAGAACACTACAAGATCTACTCTCTGAATAAATTTCACATGCACTATACAGTACTGTTAACTACAGTCATGATGTACATTAGATTAGCAGGACTTATTTATCTTTATAACTGAAAGTTTATAAAACTTGACCAACATCTCCCCATTTTCTCCACCTACCCTCAACTCCAGAAACCATACAACCATGATTCTTTTTTTCTGAAACTATGATTCTACTCTCTGTTTCTGTGAGCTCAACATTTTTAGATAATACACATATAAGTGAGATAAGATAGTATTTATCTTTCTGTGTCCAGCTTATTTCACTTAACATAATGTCCTCCAAACAGACATGTTGTTACAAATGACAGGATTTCCTTCTTTTTTGTAGGTCAATAATCACATTTTCTCTATGCATCCATCTGTTGGTAGATACTTTGGTTGCTTCTATACCTTGTAAATAATGCTGCAATGAATAATTATGGACTTACATACCTTAAAAAAGGGAGATGCACAGGGTGAGTGCCATATTCACCCTGGTTTTTTCCTGAAAGCATTTGCAGAAAGCTGGGAGACAAACTTGCAAAGAGAAGAAAATAGCAAAGAAGTGAAAAATCAGCTTGTAAATTCCCCCTGACATCTCCACTTAAGCCCTTAACTGAGGCTGCCTAAGTTCAGACCATGAAACCAAGAAAATAACAGCAGGTGGCAGGCTACACTGCTGAGCAGGGACTTCAGCAGGTGGGCAATGTTGATGAACCAGAGAATAGAGTTCAAGCCCCGCAAAGGTAGAAGAACCTTCATAAACATTCCAGCTTCTAGCTGACACCCTAGAAGAGTCATGCCCTAGGACAAGGGGTAAGCTGCAGGAGTAAAGACAAAACTGAAACAGAGCTCTCCTTACAAAGCCCAAAACCAGACTTCGATGGAATCAAGTCACTCTATCATAATTCAAACAACCATCCAGAAGAAAACTCTCTTTAAATAAACAAGTACCCTCAAGAGCCTCCAATATTTTTTATCTGTCACTCAATAAAAATATACAGAATATGCTACTATAAAACACAACTCAATGACTGAAGAAAAAAAAACACAAGTAATCTAGATACCAGAATCTTCTGGCAGAGACTTTGAAGTAACTATGGTTAGCAGGGTTAATAAAGCTAGAACACTTTTCTGGAGACCTCAAATCTATTAAAAACAGGACAAATGGAAATTCCAGAAAAGATAAATACTTTTAAAAACAATTCAACAGATCCCATGCCCTAAGTTTCAAAATATATAAGCAAAAGAAAATTTAACACACACACACACACACAAATCTATTTAATACTAACAATACCTAATTAGAAATGTATTATCTCTCTCTAATAACTGAGAGAATAAGCAGAGAAAAATAGTAAGAATACAAATTTGAAAAGCACTATGATTCACCAACTTAACAACTTTCCCTGGGTGGCATTTATGTAACACTATAAGCAAAACCTACAAGAATATAGTCTTTACAACTGTACATGGTATATTTTTCAAAATATACCTTAATGGAGGCATAAAAAATTCTCAAAATGTCAAAGAACTTTATTTTTAATTTTTTAAGGAATCTCCACACTGTTTTCCAAAGTGGCTGCCCCAACCACTGGTTGAGTTTCATTTTTCTATATGTAGCTGTCCCTATGTCCCTGTAATCGCACTAGACAAATGGATAAAGAAGCTATGGTCCAAAAGATAATGGAATATTATGCCTCCATCAGAAAGGATGAATACCCAACTTTTGTAGCAACATGGACGGGACTGGAGATTATGCTGAGTGAAATAAGCCAAGCAGAGAAAGTCAAGTATCATATGGTTTCACTTACTTGTGGAGCATAAGAAGTAACATGGAGGACATTAAGAGAAAGAAAGGAAATGTGAACTGGGATAAATCAGAGAGGGAGACGAAGCATGAGAGACTGTGGACTCTGAGAAACAAACTAAGGGTTTTAGAAGAAAGGGGGTGGGGGGATGGGTGAGCCTGGTGGTGGGCATTAAGGAAGGCACGTATTGCATGGAGCACTAGGTGTGGTACATAAACAATGAATCTTGAAACACTGATAAAATAAAAATAATTTTTAAAATTTTCATTAAAAAATTTTCAAAGAACTGGGCACCTGGGTGGCTCAGTGGGTTAAAGCCTCTGCCTTCGGCTCAGGTCATGATCTTAGGGTCCTGGGATCAAGGCCCACATCGGGCTCCCTGCTCAGCAAGGAGCCTGCTTCCTCTGCTCTCTCTCTGCCTGCCTCTCTGCCTACTTGTGATCTCTCTCTCTGTCAAATAAATAAATAAAATCTTTTAAAAAAATTTCAAAGAACTAAAATCCTAGAATATGCTCTGATTCAAGGAAATTAAAATAGATATTAAAAAAACAGAAAGAGAACAAGTTCCAAATGTTTTGAAGTAAAGCAATATATTTCTAAGAATTTCACACATCAAAGAAGAAATCAGAATGGAAATCATGAAATACTTTGGGTAACCTAAAGTGACCTCCAGGACTATGTTTATTGGGATATTTGTGTTATATGTTTTAAAAATTATTGGGGATTTTGCATTCTTCTGCTTCAGTTTTTTTTTTTTAGTAAGTTATCTTTTGAGATGACATTTACTCACAAGGACCCTCAAATCCTTGAGAGACAACAAAAAGCTGAAAAGATATACTACTGAATACACATATATCTTGAAAGGAAGGGCCACTAGAGGGATGGTCACCAAACTTCGATAGCATTTCTCCTATCAGAAATGCTAGGAGAAAGAGGAGAGAAACAGAATGAGAGGGTAAGCTCATTCAAGGGCTTTTAAGATAACTGTATGCAGCCTGAGCCTTCTCTAATGCAATCATATATGACTTGTGTAACAGTTTTATATGAACAATGTTTGAAATAACTGCCCACGGAGGGTGCATCTAAAATGAGGGCTCATGCTTATGCTGTGCCTCTGTGTTCCATTAGCACACCATCATATAGCCCTGGGGTCATACCTACCCAAGTTTAAGAAGCACAACCAGAAACGAGGAAGACAGCATCACACAATTGGATAGTAACCTAAAATAATATAAATTTATTATCTAGTTTTTAAAGACTACTATTTGTCTTGGGCTCTAGGAGAAAATACTTTATATAAATTTAACTTCCGAGCATAACAAAGGTATAATATTATATCTAGAAGGTTACTATCTGGTTATGAGGATACATCCTACAATGTTTTACTTGGGATATTAATGCCCAGTTAAAATATTATACATGTGTCTTCACTGAAACAGTTTAGTAATACATTTTTTTCAAAAACTTTAATTTCTAACCTGAGAAATTATAGTGTAAATCCCTTTTCACCAGTTCAACGATGCCCTTCACCACAACACTTTTGGAAGGCACGAAAGCCAGTTCCCATTGACCAGGAAAAGTGATGGCCATTCCAAGGAATGCAGGCAACTCATCAACAGGCTGAAGAGAGTAATTGAAAGGCCCAAACTTCTTTATAATCAAAGACTTGCGTGCTAACAAAAGCGTACTAGCAAACAGCAATGTTAAAATGAATTCCACAAGTAATGCCACCAATTGCCGTCTCTGGGAGATGGAAAAAAAAAAACAAACAAGATTATATTAAGTGTCCTATGAGTCCATTACCTTTGCAAATGCTTAATTGTTTTATATCAACAGACACTTTTTAAAAGAAGTGTCAAAGTGGCAAAGAGAACAGCTTCGCTCTATAATAGCAGTAGTTTCCTGGGCCATTTTTTTCCTCTCCTTTCTACGTGTCATTCTGCTACTATTTCACTCTGTGAGGACTCTCTGTATTTGGAAAAGAGACCCCCAGTCCTAGAACTGAGAAAAATAAAACAATATAAACTGAAATGCAGTGATCAGGCTCTAAGAATTTTCCCATTGTGGTCTCTTAGATGTTGCAAAAATCCTATAGGTAGCTCAACTTACCTTTAAAATAAAATTCTTCCACAGAAGACCCATAAATTTGTAAAACCATAAGAAATCCATTCTTCAACTCTATGGAGAGAGTAAAGATTTTACAAAAAGAAATTAAGATTATATAACAAAATTTAAATTTCAGACAAATAAATGGCTTAAATTTGAATTCCTTCATTTTCTAATCAAGCTTAAAGGATGACAAAAAGAAATAATAAGCATTTCAAATATTTGAGAAGCTTTTTATCTCCTTACCCAGTATCTTATGAGTTTCTAAGATTTATAAAACTTCAAGCACAAAACAAAGATCAGTAAGTTACTGATGCAAGTTTCTAGGTAAATTTGACCAGTACCTTCCCCAATTATTACCAAAATACTAATTAAGAAATAATACAGGCGGCGCCTGGGTGGCTCAGTTGGTTAAGCCACTGCCTTCGGTTCAGGTCATGATCCCGGAGACCTGGGATCGAGCCCCACATCTCTCACTCCCCCTGCTTGTGTTCCCTCTCTAGCTGTGTTTCTCTCTGTCAAATAAATAAAATATTAAAAAAAGAGAAATAATACAAAAAATCATCACTATCAGCAAAAAGACAAAATGATATATAAAATCACATCACATCTATAACCCCAAAATGCTACTCAACAATTAGAAAGGTTGAAAAAAACCTCCATCAATAACACTGCTAATGGAACAGATTCATTCTTATACTTCATGAATATATGCTGAGTATCTATTAAGGGACATGTTAAGTGTAGGTGTATAATGGGAAACATAACAAATAAAACCCTTCCTTCATGGTGTGGGTGGCACTGCAGACTATTCATAACCCAGGAGGTAAAGTTGGAAAGTCTAGGTTGATTCCCAGCTCTACCACTATCTGTGTGATCTTGAAAACTTGACTTTTTCTTGCAGCTACCAGAGAAGAGAGCTAAAAGTCAGGGCCTGGAAGGGGAGACATTATTTTAGGATCTCACCTTATAAATAATGATGATAGTAATAATGATTCCTGGCCTTCCCAGGAACTGTAGAGCAATTTCAGATTTCAATCTTTGATACCAGATGAAGGTATTCCATATTACAAATGCCTACAGGTGCCTGGTATAAGAAAACAAATCTTCTTTTGGATGTGGAGAAAGGGGAACCCTCTTAGGCTGTTGGGAATGTAAGTTGGGGCAGCCACTTTGGAAAACAGTGTGGAGATTCCTCAAAAAAATAGAGCTACCCTATCTAAGATGCAGCAATTGCACTACTGGGTATTTACCCCAAAGATACAGATGTAGTGAAAAGAAGTGCCATATGTACCCCAATATTCATAGCAGCAATATTGACAATAGCCAAAATGTGGAAAGAGCCAAGATGCCCTTCAACAGATGAATGGATAAAGAAGATGTGGTCCATATATTCAATGGAATACTACTCAGTCATCAGAAAGGATGAACACCCAACTTTTGCATCAACATGGATGGGACTGAAGGATATTATGCTAAGTGGAATAAGTTAAGCACGGAAAGTCTATTATTATATGGTCTCACTTACCTGTGGAACATAAGAAAAATATATCACGTAACTCATCATATTAACATAGCTCACAAGGAAAAAAGTCTTATAATTACTTTTTTTAAAAGGCCTCTGATAAAACTTAACTTCTATTCCTGATTAAAACCACTTAAAAACTAATAGGAATTCATGAATATATCCTAATACAATAAAATGTATACACCCCACTTTAGAAAAAATAATGATGGCTGTTATTCTCACTAGAGTTTAACAATGTATTAAGGATTTTAGACAATGAAATCAGACAAAACAAAAGTAAAACTGTCTCTATCTGCAGCTATAATTGCTTGACCCAAGAAAATCAATGTGAAAAACAAAATATTCAATCTTTTAAAGGACAGAAACGTACAGATTTGAAGATGTACATACAACACCCAAGTCACAGAGATAGCCCAAATGTCCATCAACTGATGAATGGATAAAGAAGATGTGGTATAGGAGGAGGGGCAAGATGGTGGAAAAGTAGGAGACCCCATTTCAAAGGGTCCCCTGAAATGAGCTAAATATCTACAAGTGTGGTTCAACTGTGAACACCCATGAAATCCACCTGAGATGTAAGACTACACACTTCTGGATCTCTAAGGGGGAAGAAGAGCATCAGTGGGGAGGTGAAGTGGAGCACTCGGACTAATTTTGGAGGACAAACAGGAGGAGGAGGGAGCCACCAGAAGCAACCCATTGGAAAATAATACCCCAGTATAAAAGTGCCCTATGCTTGGAGACTAGCATCAAATTGCAGTCTGGTTAAAAGCACTGAAAAACAAAGGGTCTTAAGAGGCAACTGAGGATCAATGTATCTTCATTCTCATTGGTTTCCATGAAATGTTTAAGTTCTTCTTTGATTTCCGGGCTGACCCAAACATTCTTGAGCAGGATAGATGGGATACGGCAAAGGCAGTCCTAAGGGTGATATATATACATATATTTATAAACATATAAATATATAAATATATATATATATATATATATATATATATATATGAAGCCTCACTCAAAAAAATTGAAAAATCCCATATACACCAACTCTCATTACACCTTAAAGAACTGGAAAATCAACAACAAATTAAGCCAACCCCACAAGATGAGAAATAATTAAGATAGAGCAGAGATCAATGAATGAGAAACTAGAGATACAGTAGAACACATCAATGAAACTAGAAGTTGATTCTTTGAAAGAATTAATAAGATCGATCAATCACTGGCCAAACTAATCCAAAAGAAAAGGGAGAAGACCCAAATTAATAAAATTATGAATGAAAGGGGAGAGATCACGACTAACACCAAGGAAATAGAAACAATCATCAGAAATTACTATCAACAGTTATATGCCAATAAATTAAACAACCTAGAAGATATGGATGCAATCCTGGAAATCTATAAACTTCCAAGACTGAAACAGAAAGAAATTGACAATCTGAATAGACCAACATCTAGTAACGAGGTTGAAGCAGTGATCAAAACCTCCCAAAAAACAAGAGCCCAGGACCTGATGGATTCCCTGGGGAATTCTACCAAACATGCAAAGAAGAAATACCTATTCTCCTGAAGCTGTGTCAAAAAATAGAAACAGAAGGAAAACTTCCAGACTCTTTCTATGAAGCCAGCATTACTTTAATTCCCAAACGAGACGAAGACCCCAACAAAAAAGGAGAACTTCAGACCAATATACCTGACAAATTGGATGCCAAGATTCTTAACAAGATCCTTGCTAATAGGATCCAACAGTACATTGAAAAGATTATCCACCACTGACCAGGTAGGATTTGTCCCTGGGATGCAAGGGTGGTTCAACATTCACAAATCAATCAACTTGATAGAACAAACCAATGAGAAGAGAGAAGAACCACATGGTCCCTCAATTGATGCAGAAAAAGCATTTGACAAAATACAGTATCCATTCCTGATTAAAACTCTTCAAAATATAGGGATAGAGAGAACATTCCTCAACCTCATAAAATCTATTTATGAAAACCCCACAGGGGATACCATGCCCAATGGGGAAAAACTGACAGCTTTCCCACTGAGATCAGGAACAAGACAAGGATGCCACTCTCACCATTGTTGTTCAACATAGTGTTAGAATTCCTAGCAACAGCAATCAGACAACAAAAAGAAATAAAAGGTATTCAAATTGGTATTCAAATTGGCAAAGAGGAAGTCCAACTCTCGCTCTTCCCGAACTACTAGAACTCATACAACAATTCAGAATGTGGCAGGATACAAATCAATGCACAGAAATAAGCTGCGTTCTTATACACTAACAATGAAAATACAGAAAGGGAAATCAAAGAATTGATTCTATTTACTATAGCACCAAAAACCATAAGCTACCTAGGAATAAACCTAACCAAAGAAGTTAAGGATCTGTACTCGATGAACTACAGAGCACTCATGAAAGAAATTGAAGAAGACACAAAAAGATGGAAGAGCATTCCATGTTCATGGATCAGAAGAATAATCTATACTTTCAATGCCATCCCGATCAAAATTCCACAAATATTTTTCAAAGCACTGGAAAAAATAATCCTAAAATTTATATGGAACCAAAAAAGACCCTGAATTGCTAAGGAAATGTTGAAAAAGAAAAACAAATCTGGGGGCACCATGTTACCTGATTTCAAGCTTTATTACAAAGCTGTGATCACCAAGACAGCATGGTACTGGCACAAAAATAGGCAAATAGACCAATGGAACAGACTAGAGAATCCAGATATGGACCCATCACTCTATGGTCAAATAATCTTCGACAAAGCAGGAAAAAATATCCAGTGGAAAAAAAGACAGTCTCTGTAATAAATAGTGCGGGGAAAATTGGACAACTACGTACAGAAGAATGAAACTCAACCATACTCTTACACCACACACAAAGATAAACTCGAATTTGATGGAAGACCTCAACATTGATACAGGAATCTATCAAAATTTTGGAGGAGAACATAGGCAGTAACCTCTTGACATTAGCCACAGCAACTTCTTTCAAGACACGTCTCCAAAGGCAAAGGAAACAAAAGCAAAAATGAACTTTTGGGACCTCATCAAAATAAAAAGCTTCTGCACAGCAAAGGAAACAGTCAACAAAACAAAGAGGCAACCCACGGAACGAGAGAGGATATCTGCAAATGACACTACAAAGGGCTTATATCCAAGATCTATAAAGAACTACTCAGGGGCGCCTGGGTGGCTCAGTTGGTTAAGCGATTGCCTTCGGCTCAGGTCATGATCCCGGAGACCCAGGATCGAGCCCCACATCGGGCTCCCTGCTCGGCAGGAGGCCTGCTTCTCCCTCTCTCACTCCCCTTGCTTGTGTTCCCTTTCTGGCTGTATTTCTCTCTGTCAAATAAATAAATAAAATCTTTAAAAAAAAAAAAAGAACTACTCAAACTCAACATCCAAAAAGAAGATGAACACATCAAAAAATGGGCAGGAGACATGAAGAGGCACTTCTCCATAGAAGACATACAAATGGCTAAAAGACACATGGAAAAACGTTCATCATCACTAGCTATCAGGGAAATTCAAATCAAAACCACACTGAGATACCACCTTACACCAGTCAAATGGCTAAAATTAACAGGACAGGAAACAACAAGTGTTGGAGAGGCTGAGGAGAAAGGGGAACTCTCTTACACTGTTGGTGGGAATGCAAGCTGGTGCAGCCGCTTTGGAAAACAGTGTGGAGATTCCTTAAAAAATTAAAAATAGAGCCACCCTATATTATGGCAATTGCACTACTGGGTATTTACCCCAAAGATACAGATGTAGTGAAAAGAAAGGCCATATGTACCCCAATGGTCATAGCATCAATGGCCACAATAGCCAAACTGTGGAAAAAGCCAAGGTGCCCTTCAACAGACAAATGGGTAATGATGATATGGTCCATATATACAATGGAATATTATGCCTCCATCAGAAAGGATGAATACCCAACTTTTGTAGCAACATGGACTGGATTGGAGGAGATTATGCTGAGTGAAATGAACCAAGCAGAGAAAGTCAAATATCATATGGTTTCACTTACTTGTGGAGCATAAGGAGTAATATGGAGGACAGTAGAAGAATAAAAGGAAGTGTGAATTGGGGTAAATCAGAGAGGGGGATGAAACATGAGAGACTTCGGGCTCAGAAACAAACTAAGGGTCTTGGAAGGGA
>PITA01035208.1:0-10748 GCA_004023965.1 Spilogale gracilis
AGTCCCAGCAGTGCACAGTCCCGTCGTCACCACTCAGAAATGGAATTTGAAATAGTGCTGCCTCTGCTGGCTCCCCAGGCCCTTCCCACCCAGACTGGTCTGCGAGGTCCCCTGGGCTGGGTCTCCCCGCTGAGCCTCAGGGTCTCCCGCGCCCCGGGCCAGACAGGGCCAGCTGGCGGAGTGCACCCTGACAAGCTGAAGGCTTACCCTTCCAGGGCCCCCGGGACACGGCCTTAAGAAGTGAAGGTCTTACTGCAGAAGTATTTGGGGAGCAGGGACGGAGGGAGGAGAGTGACAAGGAGGGAGGAAGGAGAGAGGGAGGGAAGGAGGGTGTTCGTGGGAATCCCATCTTTCAGGCAACTGCTTACTCCCCCCAGGAGGGGCCCCTTCCTCTCCACACCTCCCTGTGCCTGTCAGTCCTGACCTTCCCTCCCCTCCGGACACACCCCTTGCGTCACACCGGCACAGTGCCTGGCCAGGCCTCCGCATCCTCTGGTGGACTGGGAACGAGAGGGCAAGCTGCAGCAGGAAGGGAGGCGCGATGGAAGGAAAGGGAAGGAACGGAGGTGGAGGCAGGCGAGGCCAGGTGGCAGAGAGGACCTCCCAGGGCTCACTTTCCTCACGGCGGGGGCTCCACATCTCCACCCCCCCCCACCCTCCCCCTGCAGGGCAGTCAGGCCTTATCAGGGCCACCAGCACAGCCCCGCCTCGCGGGGCAGGGCAACTAGGAGCCCCAGGCCTCAGGCTGGGGGCGATAAGAGCCCAGCGCCAGGCCCAGCTGGCTCCTGCTCCGGGGGGCTAACCTGGCTGCGGCTCCACAGGCAGAACATGCTCGAGCTGGGCCAGTCACTGTGCGGGGAGCTCGCACACCCCCTCTGCCCTTCTAGAGAGCCAGCGCCCTCCTCCTGGGGCTGAGGAGCCGGGACAGAGACGCGCACCTGCCAACGGGCACCCCAACAGAAGTGGGGCTGGCATCGCGGCCCCGGCGGGCTGAGGTCAGAGCGGGCGGCCGCTCCGTGCCCCGGGACAGGCTCAGGCCAGGCTGGGCCGGCGGGGCAGACAGTGAGGGAGCTAGGAAATGAGGCAAACGAGCTGTCCAAGTGGGCTGAGGTCAGGGTGCCTGGGAACTTTGCCCCTCTCCCTTTCCTCTAATTTCACTCGGAGGCACCGCCTGCCTTGCCTCCTCCCTGCTCCTTCTCCACTTCTGCTTTCCATTCTCCATCTCTCCTCCCTCGGCTGCTTCCCTCTCACCCTGCCCTGCTCCCGGCCCCACCGGCAGTTACTGTGGCCACAGTTCCCCTCCAGAAATAAAGGCAGGGTCCAGCTGGGTCGCCAGTTCCCAGAACAGCATCCCGTCCACGCGGGCAGGCACAGACCCGCCAGCAGGGGAGGCCTGAGGGCCCGGGGCGGGGGGGGGTTTGTGTGTGTGTCTGGCGGTGCCCATGTTCGCCCCCACAGGGCGTGCGAGAGTCGGGGAAGGCTCCTAGCTGTGGGTCTAGGCTCGTGGGCCTCTCTCCCCACCCCCATTTCTAAAGCTCTGCTCTGTTAAGACAAGGGCTGGGGCCCTGCAATGCCAGCACTATACAGCACCCTCTCACCCTCTGAGGGGCCTCAGGCAGGGGCAGGTGGGCCCGAGTCTGGGCTCCGGTCTGAGGACGCCCTGCTCAAGGCCCTGTCTGCTCTTTGCTCCTGAGGGCAGCAGGCCTGGGCCCAGGCACCCCCTTCCGTTCTACCTGCCTCACACAAATATGCATCTTTTGAGCCAGTTTCTCCTAGATCTCCCTTGGGTTTCTGTAGCCTTTTTCTCTACCTTCTCTCTAAAGAGGCCTGTCCTTCCGGTTTGGCCCAGCCCCTTAGGCTCGCGTGGTCCTCAGCACACGCCTTCTCTGGCCTCTGTCACAGCCGTCCCCCGTGCGTTGTGGTGTCCCTTGCACAAGCTGGATCGAGAGGGAAGACACAAGGCTCTTGTGTCCCAAATTCAGCTTTCTGAGTTCTGGGGGTATCCTGATTCTGGTGTACACACACGCGCACACACATGCACACGCGCGCACACACACACGTGTGCGCGAATCCTAGAGACCCGCGTGCCGAGGTGAATGGCATGACTCAAGCGTGCACCATATGGGCAGCCCAGCAGCACGGAGGCCCACACGTGGATACAGCACTGCCCCCCCAGGAACCCACACTGAGCCCACGCGGTTGCAGAAGCCAGGTGTCCCGCGGGCAAGATCGCGCCCCCGCTCTCCCGGCAGGGCCCCCACCGTGACACACGGTGCTGCGACACCCACTCACACCCACGCTCTGAGCCTTGCTGGCACCCCTGCTCACACCCACCCGCCTCACGTGCTGACACCCCACTCCCCAAGCAGGGCACATGCAGAGAACACACAGCGCCCCCCCATTTACCCGTTCCCAGGAGCTCCCCTGCTCCCTGTTCCCAAAGCCTGTGGCCTTCCTTCTCTTACACCTGCCCCTGCCCCTGTGACTCTCAAGCCCTGGCAACACCATCCCCTGGGAGGGACGCACCAGGCGCAGCTGCCTGGGAAGGCGCATAGCTAGCAAGAGGGCTCCTCCAGGTCCTTCGGCGCCTGCCGGCCTGCCCGGTCTGCTCAGTCTGGGCCCCCAGCCCCGGCAAGCACTCCAGCAGCAGCCGCGGCGCCGTGGGAGAGCCAGGTCAGGCCTGCAGCCACGCCCTGCTGCCTAACTCACCCTGCTTCTGGCTCTCACCCCCGCCTGGCCAGCCAAGGGCGAGACAGGGGCTCCCGCAGGGGACACAGCCCTTACCACCTGCCTCCAGGCGTCTGTGTGTCCCACTCCCCTCTCAAGGTCTGTGGCGACCTTGTCTGCTCCCGTCTCCACGTGCTCCTTGTTCGGCAGCAGAGAAAGCCCCCTGCTCTCCCCTGTCCACCCGGTCCCATCGCTGGGACTTCTGTCCAGCACAGCCAGGTGAAGGGAGTGCTGGGGCGACAGGATGAATCGCCCCGGTCCTCTTCCTCAGCTCAAACCCAGCTGTTCTGGACAGAGGGGACCATCCTCCCACGGAACAGGGGCCACAGCTCAGCCCTCCCCGGGGGGTCCCTGCCGCTACCCACAGCCCAAGGTGCCCACAGAGGGGAAGAGAGGTGGGAGACCTTGCCACCTACCTCTTCCCAGACAGTGTGGCCCAGACGCTCTGAGGCCCCAAGGCCCAGCTGGGCAGGCACAGGCCCAGGCCCCAAGGTAATAGGCGTCTCTTCCAGGAACCCAGCCGTGCTTTCCCAGAGCACAAATAACAGGAAGAAAAGCCGGCTTGGGGTAGGTGGGTGGGTGGGTGCGGTGCGGGGAGCTGGCACAGGAGGGGACCTACCCTCTGGGCCCCCACCCTGCTTCTCCCAGAGCAGGCAGGCGCTTGGAGCCTGAGTCTGGTGGGGCGGGCCGCCGGCTCCCCGGCTGCACCCCTCCCACCTCCCGCCGATAGTGTGCAGCCGGCGGAGGGTGTGTGTGCCCGTGTGTGTCTGCTCCTCCACCGCTCGCTCCCGCTGCAGCTCAGTCCGTTTCAAACAAGAGGAGTATTAACCAGGCATCATGACGAAGCAGAATCGGAAGCAACGCGGAGAGCTGCTGGCCCTTTTCCCTTTCACATAGCCCTAGCCCTGCAACACTCACTCTCTCTCTCTCTGTCTCTCTCTCACACACACACAGCCCCTCAAGCCTCAGAAGCAGTCCGAGTTGGCGTTGGAGTTGGGGTAGGCGCCAAAGGGGGCTCTGCTGGTAACCGAGGGGTGACAACATCTGGCTTCTCCCAGCACCTGCGTCTCCTCCTCATCCCCTACAAGCAGCCACGGAGGCCTCTGGGGGCCCTGCCTCCCTGGGGTCCTAGAGGGCACAGATGCTCAGGGGCAGGGAGAGGGTGAAGATGCCCGAATCGGTCACCCAAGGAAGGATTCAGCCCCTCCTGGTGAGGCAAGGACGAGAGGATCTGAGAAACCCAGTCCTCAGTGCAAGACACTGGGCTGGCCGTTTGGTGACCTGGGGGTCCCTGGGAACTGCGAGAAGGACCCCGTCTCTCACCAGGCCAGCTGCATCAGAAGGGAGACCTCCTGACAGGTGATGTCCTAGTACGAGTGGGAAAACCTTCACCACTCCAGGACACTGCCACTGGCACTCTGCTTCTCCGTGGGCTCAGAACCTGGTTCATCTGTGACCCCCGAGGCAGGGAAGGGAGCCCAGCCGCTGACCCGGCCGTGGCCCCCCCTCCTCTCCCCCTCACCGCAGAGCTGCCTACCTAGGCAGATCTTGCCGTTGCCCTGGTAACTGCTGCCCACGGCTGGTCAGCTGATGGTATGAGCTGTCCTTGGGGAGATCTAGGATCTGGGGAGGGGGCGCTGGGGTATCGGAATGGAAAATCACAGGGGAAGGGGTTTGTGGGGGACAAGTGAGAGCGTGCCCCAGAGGGACCTCTTTCTCAAAGAAAAGAGGACAGGTGGGGACAGGGAGGGACAGGAAGGGAGGGGCGACTGGGGTAGCGAAAGACAGAGAAGAGTGAATTCTGAAGGATGGGCTCCAGCGAGAAAGGAGGAATGAAGAAGGCAGAGCGCTGAATGGCTGAGGAAGAGTAGAAAGAATTCAGGCTTAGCTGCCTGGGAGTGGCTGGGGAGAGGGCCTGGTAGGAAGGAACCAGAAAGCCTGGGGCTGGGGGAAGAAACATCTAACTAGGAAAAAAAAAGGTCAGGACAGGATGCAGGGGTGGAGGGGTGGAGGGGTGGGAGTACCTTTGATGTGGCAGAGGGACCACAGCCTTGGAGGAGGGGGCCTTTCTGGGTAGCCAGCCGGGTCTCAGCTGGCCTCGCTGCTTTCCTGCCTTCAAGGCCACCCTCACTGCCCGGGCCCCACCCGGGCCCAGCCTCCGGCCACCCTCCCGGAGACCAAGCACCAGGTGCTTCTCCACCGCAGCCCGTCAGGACCCCTGATTTCGCCCACGGTTCCTGCCCTGCTCCCACTCGCCCCCCCCCACCAGACCCCACCCCAGGAGATGTGTCTCCCGGTGCAAGGGTGGCCAGAGGTAGGGCCGGGCTGAGCTGTTGCGGAGGACAGCTGTGGACAGGGGCCTGGAATGAGGTGGCTCATGAGGAGTGGGTAGGTGTCTCTGGGCCCGGAGGAGGGGAACCGGATAGAGTGGGGGAAGCCAGGGGAGAGGGCAGGGGGAGGGGGAGGGGAGGGCTCTCGGTACCTTCAGGGGCCTGGGGCGTGGGGCAGGAGCAGGGCAGCTTCCTCGGTGACATACACCTCCATCCCTCGGCGCATCTCCTCTCCGCCTCCGGTTGCCAAGACAACCTGCCGGCTGAGGCTTAGCCGAGGAGGCAGCAGGGAGGGGGAGGAGGCGGCTGTGGCTCCCACTGCCTCTTCGGTGATGGAGGGAGGTGGCCTGAGATCTGCCTCCGTGCTGGGAGGGGGTGGGGGAGCTGCAGGGCCCTTTCCATGAGGCTCTGGGGTCGGCCCAGGGCAGCCTCAGGAAGCCCGAATCCAGGACCAGATAGCAGGCCGGCCTTGCAGATCAAGGAGGACCTGGGCAGTGTCCCCCATTCCAGAAAGCTTGCTGAGCAGCTGGGGAAGAGCGATAGCAACACGGAGGGATGACCTCTGTTGAAGGGTCAGGGGATGGCTTCCTGCAGGAAGGCGGGACCCTGAGCACGGCTGGGCTGGACAGGGGCTGTGGGCTGGGCCCGTCATCTGACCTCAGCTGCCTCTGAGCACCCCCTTCTAGCCCTGAACCCTCCCGTTCCCCTTGGC
The DNA here is from genome assembly GCA_004023965.1 of Spilogale gracilis. Taxonomy (NCBI): domain Eukaryota; kingdom Metazoa; phylum Chordata; class Mammalia; order Carnivora; family Mephitidae; genus Spilogale; species Spilogale gracilis. The sequence goes on from PITA01035208.1 coordinate 5,770, forward strand.
CAAGAGGAGAGACTTCCCGTCCGACAAAGCCCATTCCCACTGGCCCCCCACTCCATAGGAATGTCCTTCCACAGGGTGGGAGAGCCGCCTGGGGCTGGAATGGTCTGCCCCCCCCCCCCCCCCCCCGCCCGGCGGGGAACCCGGGAGACAGTGGGGTTAGGGCGCCCTCTGTCGGCCTGAGGTGTGGTAGCTGTCAAGGTCATTCCTAAACTGAGAGGGGGCTGGACGTGCATGTGTGTGCGCGCACGTGTGCATGTGTGTGTGCGTGCGTGTGTGCGTGTGTGTGCACGCGTGTTTGCATGCGTGTGTGCATGTGTGTGTGCGTGTGTGCATGTGTGTGTGTGTGTGTGTGTGTTGGAGCCCACGAGGAGGGCACAGCCCGGCCAGGAGACCCTTCTCTCCACTGCCCTGCGTCACCTCTACTTCCCGTCTGCTCCGGCCGACAGTGACCCCCAGCCTCTCCCTCCTGAGAGCGCCCCAGACCCCTCAGGGTAGGAGTACCATCCTCCGCCTTCGCTTGCCTGCCTCCCATTCAGGCTGGGATGAGAAGGGAGGCAAAATCTTCCCCCCAGAAGCAGGCAACACTGGGCATCGGTCCCTTTGTCCAGGCCCCAGGGCAGGTTTCCTGGGCACCGCTTGACCATACCCAGCTGCTGAGGGGACCAGCGTACCTTTAAGCTCAGCAGGGCCTTGAGGCCTTGAGGGTGGCCCCTTGCATCCCGCTCAGGCAGGCAGTCCCAGGGCCCAGACACCTAGCTCACGGCTCCTTTCTGCGGCGAGATCCCTGGTGCCGGGTGTCCTGACTGGACTCTGGCCTGCCACCAGCAAGGCCTGGGCGCCAGGCGTCCTCTCTGTCTCACTCCAGTGCCCCCGCCCCGCCCCTCTCCCCCCATGCCCGGGCCATCTAAACATTAACTCCTGGGGAGGCTGGCTAAGGGCATCTTGGCACCTAAGGAGAAAGGAAAGGTGACAAAGAAGCGGGCCACGGGAATAGAAGGAAGGAGGGCCTAGCAGTGACCCTTTCTCAAGAGCTGAGAAGTCGTGCCCTCCCCCCACCCGTACACTGGCCCCTCTGTGGCAGGGACGCAGGGACGCCAGAGCCAGGGTTCCCAGCATGCTGCCGCCAGACCAGCCTCTCCCCGAGACCCACCCGGTGGTTGCGTGGTCACGCTCCCTCTCCAAGCCCCCGCTACCACAAAATCTTCCACAATGCGACCCAGTCTTTCCCTGCCGCCTCTCCAGCCGAACTTACAATTCTAACCGGACCCACGGCCTGCCCACCTCCCCCTGGACGCGCCTCCCGTCTTCCTGCCTCAAAGCCTTTTTTCTCGTGCTATTTTCCCTTGCACGGCCTCTCTGCTGACTGAAGTCCTGCTCATTCTTTTATTTTTTAATAGGTGGGGGGAGGGGCTGAGGGAGAGAGAGGCTCTCAAGCAGACTCCCCACCGAGCACGCAGCCTGATGTGGACCTCAAGGCCCGGAGATTAGGACCTGAGCCAAAGTCAGCCCACTGAGCGACCCGGGCGCCCCTGAAATCTTGCTCATCCTTAAAGATCATGCAAACCCCAGCCCTGGCCCCACGCACCCCCCATCCGGGAACCCACGGTGCCTGGCCGGAAGTGGAGAACATCCCACTCAGGTGATGAAGACAGGCAAGAATCTAGACTGTAACTTTCACTAGCTGCACCCATGGATGAGTTCATCTCTCCGAGTCTGAGCTCGCCCGCACACGGTATGGGAGCCATCTCAGCCCCTGAAGAACAGGGTATGTGCCTTGCGTGCCCCTTGGCTCTCTAGAGTGCTGTGCATATCACTGTCCTTATTTCCAACAGCTCCTGCCTCCTTTTCCCCTCTTTCGGGGTGTACCACATGCCACTTTGCTATCTTTTGAGGTGTGAGAGATTCCCGGAAGTCCTGAAATCTCGAATGTCTTGAGATCTTAACAGGCGATGATACAATATCTTGTCCCTCTTTTTTGTTCACTGAGGCGCTAGCACATTTGTACTTTGTAGGGAGTAAATGAGTATTTGGATTAACTGCCTAGGACCCTTCCTCACCCCCCAAGTCCACCTAAGTTTGGACGGTGGAGGCAGGATTCTGGTTCCCATTCTGCCTCCAATCTCAAGGGGACTGCAGGGTACTGGGCCAGGAACTTCTTTCTGGACCTTCAGTTGGTTTAATTCCCTCTATAAATACTTATTGCATAATGTCCTGTGCTGGGTACTGGGGGAGGCAGAAACGGACTACTTGTACACCTGTGGCACAACCGTTTCACCAACAGGAGTAAGTACAGTTCTGGACAAGCCGTGATCTGTGCTATAAGACAAGGGCTAGTGGATGGCCGGAGAGCCCCGTGGCGCCAGAGACGACTGCTAGCCCAGGAGAGGAGGCAAGTCTGCGGAGCAGAGCAGACAGCAGCGGTCTGGGTGTGTGGGAATTCTGGAAAAAGGCGTGCTGGACAGTAGGAACCTCATGATCAAAGATGGGCACCAGGTGCTGGCCGGGTGGCTAGGGCTGCTGCTTTGCCCGAGCTCCTGGAGGGGACCTGTAGGGACAGGGCTGGGAAGGGAGGCTGAGCGGATTTGTACGGGACCTAAGGAGCCCACCGGTGATCCCAACATCAACTGGGCAGAGCTGTGGTTTAGGGTGGGGTAGGGTGAGAGGACAGTGTGACGCCCTGGAGGGGGTGGAGGGGGTGGGAGGCAGAGAGACATGACTCGGAAAGCTTGCAGTCACTGAGACAGACCCACTGAGGTCTGGCAATGGTGCAGGGCTTCCGCGTATGGGAGAGAAAGCAGCGGCGTAAGGGGGTGACCGCTGACACGCTGCATTGCTAGGAGAGACTCAGCAGGAAGAACACGTGAGAAAAGAAAAGCAGAAATCTTAGGGAAGGTTTCTATAGAGCATCCAGGGAGGATAAGGGTCCCAGCGACAGAGAATGAAGAGGTAGGAAAGAGCTTCCAAAAGGGCCAGTCCTTCATGGAGTCCAGGGCTGTAAGGCGGAGGGCACCCAGGTCTGAAGCCAGGGAGCTCAGTGGCCACTGAAGCATGAGGGACAGGTCTCGATAGGTGACATTAGTAGAAGTCAGCTTGCAGGGACTAGGGAATGAGTGGATTCCCCACTCTGTCTCATCTGGCTGTTGGGAGGGCAGGACAGAGGAGGAGAGCATGCAGGCTGTTCTTAGCTGGAGGTCTTGGGAACCCTAACCAGCACAGGATCTGAGGCACCTGCTGCTGCCGCCCTCCACTCTGTCACATCCTCCCAGAGATGGATGCGTTCCTCTTGCCCCGTGGCTTCCCCCATGGTGCCCACCCCCATCTGCACACTTGCTTAAAGAGACTTCTGGCGCACGGAAGCAGCCAGGGTTGCTGCCGCCAGCTGCAGGGTGGTCCGAGGCCCTCAAGGAAGGCTTCTCTGTCCCCCACCCATGTGAGACCCCTCGAGACCCCATTATCAACGATCCATTCCTTGGGCATCTTTGAATCAGCCCCAGTTCAGGGGACTGAGCCGCACAGACTTCCCCAGAGTATGGAGAGGCCCTCTGGGTATGGAGCCTGACTTGGCAGAGGCGCGAAAAGGTGTGGCGAGAAGGTTCAGAGAGCCAAGCTGGGGACCCAAGGCCACCAGCGGGTGTCAGACGCGCCAGGCTCCGGGCTCAGGGCGGGGCGAGGCGGGGCACTCTGAGATGGCACCAGCCTGGGAGGCCGCCTTCCTCCCTCACCCTGCCCACTCTCAGTCCCTCCTCACCAGGTTTCACCTCAGAAAGCAAGAAAGAAAACAGTGAGGGCTTTCTGGAGCCGGCCCCCAGAGGCCTGTGTGTGCTGGGGAGGTCAAAGAGAGGGAGGGAGGGGCCGGAGAAGGGCGGGGAAGAAAGCAGAGGCAAGACAAAGGGCCTAGTCCACCTTTGAAGCTGTCTCTAACCCAGCCAGGGAGGGTGGGGTGGGTCTGAGAGCCCGGCTGGGGGAGGCAGTCTAGAGTTTTAAAGAATGTCTTAAATTCCTGTGGAAATCAGCAGGACTGGAAGAGCCCCCCTTGCCAACACACCTCCTTCCCAGCCTCCTACCCCTGCCCCCCAAGTCCAGACCTCCACACCTGGGGCCCTAACCCTTTGTCCTCAGGTGATTGCTGGGTGTTGCCCCTGTGTTTAAAAATCCCATTGAACTCACCAGTTATCAGCTGTGGCTCCGGACCACCCTCCCTCCCCCCAGCCCCCAGAAAACGACCCTGAACACATCTCCCGCAGGCTCCACCAGGATTAAGGCTCTTTGTGGTGTGTGTGTGTGTGGGGGGGGGAGAACAACCTGGTGCAAAGCAATTATGACCAGCTGGGGGGGATGTCTGTCCCAGGGCCTGCCCCCCCCCCTCGGCCGTTGCCCTCTACATTGCTCGGAGCGGGGAGTGTCAGACTGCTCCAGTCCTCCCCGAAGGAGAGGCGAGGGACCCCCCCCTCCGACTTGGACTGCTGCTTCACCCGCCTCCCATTTCGACTAAACCAGCCTCCTCCCCAGCTTCCTAATGGGTCCTTATTTTTAGGCCACTCTTGGGAAAAGTGGGGAGAAGGGAGCCCTGTTCATCCTCTTCTCCTCTCTCCCCACAATAGTTCCCTCCTACAGCTTCCCAGAAAGAAGAGGAAGGGGAAACTGAGGCTGAGGGATCCAACAACAGTAGAGCGGGCCTGGGCGGGGGAGCCCTGCTAGGGAAGGGCTTTCCCCTCAATGAGATTAAAAGCCAGCGCAGAGGAGGAAAGAGGCGGCCTTTACGGCCTCTCAGTTCCACTCCCCCAAAGCACACCTGGAGGCGTCTGGGAAAGCCCACCCGAGAACCCCGGGCGGGGGAGGGGGCGGCGCCGCGGGGTCCCCCCTCCCCCAGGCCGCGCGGCCCGCCCGCCGCCTCTAATTGCGACTTCCCTTCAGGTGTGGCCCCCGCCCCCGCCCCCCGCGGAGACCCGGGGAACAAGAGGACACATTCTCGCCCTCAC
>PITA01035209.1:0-10743 GCA_004023965.1 Spilogale gracilis
CTGATTGCTTGTTGATGTTGTGTGTGGCTGATCTCTCCACCGGCGTGAGCCGGGTGCGAAAGTCCAGCCAGACCAGATGTCTGCTCCTCGTCTGGGGCTGGGGCCGTAGCCGGACTGTTGTGTGTGGTTACTGTCCCCTTCCCCCGGGCAGGAGTCGCTCTGGAGTGATGCTGGCCCCGGTCGGTGCTGCCTGCACGCTGCCAGGGATCTGGTGATACTTTGGCGGGGGAGGAGGGGGTCCGGCCGCATGTGTCCTAGAGGAGCAGGTTCGCAGGAGAATGCAGAGTCGGTGCAACATGGTGCCCTCTGGCTTTACCAGAGCTGATCTTGCTGATTTTTAAATTCCCAGGTGTTAAGCCCCACTGATTGTAAGAACTCATGAAGTTACTCCCCTCTGCTTCTAAGACACTGTTACAGGGATTCAACTTTCTCGTGCGGGTCCCCCATGCCTGGGGTGCCCCGTGGAGGATCTGCTCCTCTTCCCTCCCAAGGCATCTTTCCATCTGTGGATAGTTCCATGGGTCCTTCTGGCTCCCGACCACATCTCTGCTCTTCCTACCCCTTCATTGTGGCCTCTTCTCTGCTCACCTCTACTAGTCTATTCTGCTAGTTTTTGGCTTATTTACACTCATGTGTGTGTTATCTTGGTGTATCTTAGGATGAGGTGAGCCCAGGATCTTCCTACTCTGTCACCTTCCCTGGACGTCTGGCTTGGGAGTTCGATGGTGATTTGGGGTAGAGTTGTAATGGGGGGCTTCCACTCCTGGTGTGACTTTCCCATGGTGCCATGGGAGGGAGCACCTGAGCTTTTTATCTGCTGTTTAGACGCTCCCAGAAGGGAAAGAGGGAGGGTAGGGCTTAAAGGTTGTCAGCAGCCATACATCAAAGTAGGATCAGACTTTATTACAGTGTTTTTTTATTCTATTCATTGAGAGGAGGACACTGAAATATCAGACTGTGATCGTGGATTTGTCCATTTCTCTTTGCAGCTGTGTTTTCCTCGTATATTTTGCAACTCTGTTATTGGGAGCATAAATGTTTTGAATTGTATGTTTTCTTGATGAATTCACCCTTTTATTATGAAATGATCATCTTGTTCTCATCATAAGCTTTGTTCTGAAATGTGCATTGTTGGATATTATTAGTTGCTCTGAGTGATGTTAGGGTGATGTTTTGGTCAATCCTTTTACCTTAGCTGTGCGCCTTTATGTGTAAATAGGTTTGTTGTGTGCAACACGTAGTTGGCTTTTTTAATCCAGTCTGACAATTTCTTTTTATTAATGTGATCAGACCATTTACATACTGTTAGAAAATGTGTTGGAGATAGGATTAGGCATCTCTTGCAGAATTTGATTTTTATTCATCCCCTCTGTTCTTTGTTCCTCTTTCTCGTTTTCTGTGTTTCCGTGTTTGAGGTCTAAACCAAGAGCTCTGTGGTGCTCAGTGTTGGTGCGCTGTCCAGCCCTGCACAGCTGACTTACGTGTTCACCGTCGACCACCGTCCTCCTGTCTGTGATGCCGACGCTTTAGGGTCAGGGAGGGATGTTCAGCCCCATCTCCCGTGAGCTCATGTAGGGCCCAGCAAAGGGAGCAGTGGGTGATTCCTTTCAGTTTTCTGCCAGAAATAGGTCTTGACCCTCACCCTCTTTCTCCTGTGCGTGTGTGCATGCACATGCACCTATCTGGTATTTACTCTGTTTTAAGATACGTGTGTGCAAGTAGAGACAAGTGTACAGTTTCCATTGCACAAATGGATTCTTTAACAAAACAATTTAATAAGCCATCTGTCCCCAACTGAATGTTTATGTTTCCAGTATTCACCTGTTGATGGCATTGGGGATAGGGCCTTCGTGGAAGTAATTAAGGTCCAATGCAGCTTCCTGGGTAGGGCCCTGATCTGGCAGGATTATGTCCTTATTAGAAGGAGAGAGCAGAGCTTACTTGCCCTTGCCCCAGGCACACAGAGAGGCCAGGTGAACACAGAGCAAGAGGGCAGACACACGCACACCAAGAGAAGAGGACTCGGGAGAAACCAGCCCTGCCCACACCTGCTCTTACACTCCAGCCTCCAGAACTGAAGGAAATGTCTGTATATTGTCTAAGCTCTCCCATCTGGTATCCCGGAATGGCAGCCCGAGACACGTTGTTTCCCGAAAAAACACAAGGCTGGGCTGCCAGGCTAGAGTACAGAACTATTTATGATCTAGAAATGTAGTGCTAAGATGGCAGAGCACCCTGGGGGGTGCTTTCTTCTGTTTTACTGGGTTTGCCCAGGTGACAGAGAACCAGCCAGCCCTTTAATAAGATGCACATTTCAGAACGTCAGCTCTTCAGCCCAGAGTGGATGCATACAGAGCACGGCAGGCACTGCAGGAGAGAGGCCAGGGGAGCTCTGTGGGTGAGAGTGAGAACTGGGAGCAGTGTGCCGCTCAGCGCCTAGGCCTGTGGGAAGAGCTTGGGTGAACCTGGACAGGGAGCCATCCTGTCCTGGGAGAGCCTGGGCCCATGCTTCTCGGAAGGCACCGGGTGCGGGGCAGGTCTGCTCCAGTTCAGAAACCCTGTTAGGTAGCCATGGGTAGTGCCAGGCACAGGCTTCTGCCCACGGCTCACCATGCAACCACTGTGCTCGTTGAGGAAGTTCTGGGATGCGCTTGAGTTCTCCTCTGAGAGTCTTTTTTTTTTTTTTTTTAAAGATTTTATTTATTTGACAGAGAGAAACACAGCCAGAGAGGGAACACAAGCAGGGGGAGTGAGAGAGGGAGAAGCAGGCTTCCCGCCGAGCAGGGAGCCCGATGTGGGACTCGATCCCGGGATCCCGGGATCATGACGTGAGCCGAAGGCAGTCGCTTAACCAACTGAGCCACCCAGGCGCCCCATCCTCTGAGAGTCTTAAAGCCAAGTGTGACAAGTGAGATGCATACATAGGACCTCCTCGTGAGGTCTGGCCGGCGGGTCACACCAGCCTTGTGACAGAACCCTGTGCAGGGGAGATCTCGAGGGCCTGAGGGCCAGGGAGGAGCCCTGGAGCCGCAGGAGAGTGAGGGGCCCTTGGGGGAGGTTGAGCAGACCCGGGGGCACAGGTGTCCAGGCAGGCACCTCCAGAGCAGGGGCACACCTAAGGGGAGGCCAGCACAGGGAATCTTAGACCCTGAGATGGGGGACTGGGGCTTACCTTGGGGGTTCCAGAGACCTGCTGTGTGTGCAGGGCCCCCAGGGTGGCAGTTGCTCATGCCCTTCACCGGCCTGGCGAGAGCTGCTTCTAGAGGGCAGTCCCCCTTTGCAGGGAGGACCCTGCTGCTCCCAGAGTGGGAGCAGGGCAGATGCTGCTTCTCGGGGTCCCAGGAAGTAGGGGGTGCAAAGGAAGGTAAGTGGTAAGCCCTCACCCGGGCTGTAGTAGGAACACGTGTTCCATCCCCAAGTCTCCCTGGCCCAGAACCTTTCCCACAGGAAAGGACTTTGGGTGCTGTCTCCTCAGATTCTGAAGGAACCCTTGCACCCCCCAGGTCCTTGGGCCTCCCGCCTGCTGCCCTCGTCATGTTTACCACGAGTACCTACACTGTTACTTGCTTTAAATGATGAGAAGGTAGACTTTGCATTACTAGCGCCAGTAGAGATCTAGGAGCAGCCACAGATGGGACAGAGGGAACAGGAGGAAAACCCAGGATGTCGTTCCGTCCGGCTGCACACTTGCCTGCTCCTCTCCCTCGCAGAGGACAGCAGGGACTGAGTCCCAGACGTGTGCTAGGCCAGGGCGAGCCTGATGTGGGCGGTGGCCTGCTGAGCTGGAGAGGGCTGGAGTGGACAGTCCTCATGGGTGTCAGGTGTCACGTCTCCGGCTGGGTTTATCATGATGAACACGGATCCCCTGTGACAACTGCACGTCCTCTGCAGCGTCCAGGGCTCCGGCGGCAGTTCACCCCCAGTGCTGGCCACCCTGCCCTATGGTCACCACTAAAGGGGTAGCTAAGTTGCCGTCCAAGAGGAATGACAACGAAGCTCCAATTCCTCATCCTGATGAGTGGGACCCCAAGCTGGGCCCCACTGTGAGCCCCATGCCCCCGGGCCAGGCCGCGCCGCAGCTCACGCACTGCATGGCTCTGTGAGGCTCCACTCCACCTCCACAGGTTTGCCACTTTCCTTTTGGGGGAGCAGCCGTGCCCGCCATCCACGATGGTTGCAGGTCTTGGGCCGCCGTGGATGCCCACCCTGTGCCCTTCTAGCTTCAGAGACTAGAAGCAGGGGAGCCCCCCGGTCAGCAAAATGAAATGGAGCTGTGTGTGCCCAGGCCCAAATGTGGACAGGTGGGGGCTGTCACCGCCGATGGGTGCTGCTGCTGGGCCTCCCAGGGGCTGCCCGGTGTGATGCGGATGATGCCTGCAAGTGATCCTTGGCCTCGGCTGCTTCTGAGCAGGGTGGGACCTCGTCACCTGTCCGGCCTGTGCCGACCGCTGTCCCAGCCGGAGGACCCTGGCTACCAGGCGCACTGTGAAGCCCCACGTGAACGTGCCAGCTTCCCCCCCCACAGCAGGGACCCCTGGGCCAAGGGTGCCCCCACACCCTGTCCTGCCACACGGTCGCAGGACGTGCTGCAGCACCCCTCACTCGCTTCCTACTGTCTCAGGCCACCATGCAGGACAGAGCTTGAAAAACTGAAGTCCCTTTTCCCCCAAAATAGTCTTTATTCTTGCATTATGTTTGTGTTTCCAGTTGTGAATAAAAAATGCTTAGAAAGTGGTTACAAAACAGCGTGAACTGGACACGAGGCGTGGACTCGCCTTCTCCACGTGTGACGACACGGGGCCTGGCGTCGGGGTCGGGCTGGCCTGCCTGGGCTCAGTCGGGCTTCTCACTCTCAGAATCTAGAAAACAAAACCGCCACAGCTCATTACAGGCCCAGCTCGGTCACACCAGGCCCTGGAAGGTGGGACAGCATGGCCAGACGGTCATACTCCATGGGGAGCCGGTGGCCTGTGACCCCCACACTGCGCAGGCAGCTCCCAGGCAGCCTCTGCCACTGGCCCAGCTCCTGCATGGAGCCACTGCCCAGGACCAGACAGGTCCCCCCGGAGCCTGGACGTCCACAGTGGCAGGCTCCATGGGTGCAGCAGGGGACGCCCCAGCCCTGAGACGCCCTAGCTCTGCCCAGGGCAGTGCTTAGATGCGGCACCAGCTGGGGCCGTGGGGTCTGTGCTGGTTCTGAAAAGAGGGTCCTCTCCCTCTGACAGCATGGGCATAAGGCCTGACTGCCTCTCAGCGGGCTGGGCCAGGAGGCAGTGCCCCCAGCGTGAGTGTGTAGAGAGCGCAGACCACGGAGCGTGGTGCCACTGAGTGTGGCGTCTGCAGACGGGTGCCAAATGCCACGAGGGCCCTCCCCAAACCAGCACCTGCTCCACCCTTCACGTCCTCTCCCAGCTTGCAAGCCCAGCACGGATCCAGGAGAAGGTACGAAGGCGCTCACCTCACTCCCTCTCTGCCAGCCTGCTTGGTGCAATTCAGCCCACACTGTGTGGGGCCAGAGGCACCAGTCAGCTGCCCGTGGGAGCCACACCCTCCATGGTAGAGCCCACTGCTCGTCAGAGGGGCAGGAAGCCGAGCAGACAGGCCTAGGGGCAACAGAGCTGGTCCTTGGGTCCCAGGCCACACCTGGCAAGCATCATGTGCGGAAAATGGGGAGGGGGTGTCCCACCTAACACCCCACTTTGGTCCCTGGCCAGCTGGGCACCCCCATTCAATCCACAGGCTCCTCAGAGCCACCCCGAGCTGCTGGAGTGGAGTGTGAGGCCAGGCCCAGGACAGCACAGGCGCCTGCTGCTCTGACATGGGCACAGGGCAAGGAAAAGATGTTGTTCCACACTGTTTTCAAGCAAAACTGTTTATTTTTCTCCTTTATATATACAATCTCTTGGGGGATTCTGTGCCACTGACCATACACGTACGAAGCCAGAACCCCAAATCTCACGGCTGGTGCGGCAGGGAGGCGGGGAGAGCAGGAGGAGGTGGCTTCCGCCTCCCTCAGGGACCAGGTGCACGAATTCTCTGCCAGGGGACCCAGGGCAAGTGGCAGAGAACAGAAATCTCTTATTATGTCTGTGCCCTGACAAAAGACTGTGTCATCTCCTAGAAAACTCAGTTCTCACTGAATTGATGGGATAATCCACAGAAAGTCATTCCACCCATTCTTTCTCGTGAGCTCCCACAGACGGCAGAGCGATACAGTTCACAGCGAGGCGGCCCGAGCTGCCTTCTGAGCGGTGGGGACTCAGGCTCCCAACGGGGGCTGTGGTGTGCCCATGTGGGAGGGGTTCTCCCAGTCCCGGCATCGCACCTGCGTGCACACAGCAGAGGGAGACCCGGGCCTCCGTGGACGCGATGGAAAAGGAAGCACAGCTGGCAGGAGGGCGAGTGGAACCCCTCTGCAGGGTGGGTGGCCCGCCTGCCCCCACGGGCTTTGGGTCAAGATGGTGACATAGCCTGCTTGCCTAGCACTTTCCAGCAGGTTTGCACTGCCAGACCCAGCAGCTGCTGCCGGCCCCAGAGCGCTGCCGCGGGCCGGGGGGGTGTCCGTCTGCTCTCAGGGACCACGGGAGCCCAGACAGACCTCATGTACAACAGAAATCTAAAGTCAGGCTTTAGCTTCAGATTTATAAACCATTTGTATCTCTGCAACTGAAAACGGGCCAGACATCAAAGCACAAGCCGATTGCCAAAATGAAATAGTTTTTTCAATAGGATTATTTTTTTTAACACCTCTTTCCATCAGGGAACAGAAAAGCTGGAATTCAAGGCACTGGACTTCTGCAGGGTGATTGTGATGTTCTGACCAACGATTCAAGTACAGGAAGTGGATACAAAGGCTGCAAGTGTAGACCACGGAAACCTAAGAGGGAGCAGGGTCTGTAGCAGCCAGGGAAGCCTGCATGAGCCACACACCGGCCCCTCACCAGGCCCCAAAGGGCAGGCGGGGCAGGACTCGGAGGCCAAGCCACAGCCTGCCTCCTCCAGACCGTTCAGTTCCCCGCGCTGCAGCCGACAAGGGGCAAGAGGAAGCTACGGGACTCGCAGCCTAGGGCTCGGTGCACGGACCACAGGTGGCCACCAGAGTGCAGGCAGTGCCGGCGTGCCTGCTGTCCCGAAGCCCGGGGCTGGGCTCAGGCTGCCCACCGGGGCTGCCCAGGGCCCCCGGGACACTGGAGGTGGGAACAGGATTCCGTACTGGCCCAGAGGCTGGACACAAGGTGGGGCTGGCAGGCTGGAAAGGGCAGTACCTGGCATGGGCAGGGCTGGGGCCGTTCCAGGAATGGCTGCGGTGGCTAGAGGGCTGGGCGCTGGGGCCAGACATGGTGTCCCCACTGCTGCTCGAGGGGCGTTCATCTACGAGACAAGAAGAGGAAGGCACATGTGGCTGCCAACAGCTGGCCTCAGCAGAGAGTAGTCTTAGGACCTGCCATGGGATGTCCTCTCATGACTGATACCAATGTGACGGCATGGGGCCACGCAGCAGCCAGGGCCCTCCCTGTCTCCCCAAAGCCAGCCTGGCCACCCCATGGCCTGGTGTCCATGAGCCCAAGTGGGCCCCGTGGGGGCTGACCCCTGTGGGCACAGCCCACCCCAGAGCAGGCCAGGCCCTCCTCTTTCCACACCCCAAAGGGAGGAGCAGCACAAGAATAGGAAAGGGAGGGGAGATGGTTGGTGAGACCAACATGATCGTGATACAGAAAACTGAGGCCACAAGGACCCGTAGACCAATAGCCTTCAACGCCTGATGTGCAGGCAGATCTAATAAAGCAGCCAAGTGGAGTCAGCTTCGGAAAGACAAGGCTGCCCTCCCCAGGGACCACCGCTGCCCACTGCCCCAGCTACACTGTAAGGAAGACCCCGTGCGACGTGCTCCAAGACGCAGGGAGAAGTTCCAGCTAAGAGGTTCCACACTCCTTCACAGAAAGCACAGCAGCCGAGGCTGAAGGATGCTTCCTCCATTGGTGAGGGCCTCTCTGGGACCTACAACCAAGCTTGCGCTATAGCTCGCCTTGCTCCTGGTCCACACTATGTGCAAAGTGCCAACCAAGGCAAGAAAAAGAACAGAGCCAGAGATAGGAAAAGGAAAACCATCCTCATTTGCAGAAGACAAGATTCTGCTTGGAGAAAACCCAAGACTATAAAAGCATATTTGTAGAACAAGCAAATGTGGCAAGATGGCAGGATGCAGAGTTCTATGTACTAGCAATGTACAACTGAAAAGTGAAATTTAAGAACAATGCAATTAGTTTTTTTAAAGATTTTTATTTATTTATTTGAAAGAGAGATCACAAATAGGCAGAGAGGCAGATAGAGAGAGGAGGAAGCAGGCTCCCTGCCGAGCAGAGAGCCCGATGTGGGCCTCAATCCCAGGACCCTGAGATCATGACCTGAGCCGAAGGCAGAGGCTTAACCCTCTGAGCCACCCAAGTGCCCTATTTACTTATTTTTAAAGATTTTATTTATTTGAGAGAGAGACAGTGAGAGAGGGAAAACAAGGAGTGGGAGAGGGAGAAGCAGGCTCCCAGCCAAGGAGGGAGCCCGATGTGGGGCTCGATCCCAGGACCCTGGGATTTTGTCCCGAGCTGAAGGCAGACACTTAACGACTGAGCCACCCAGGTGTCCTGAAAAATCAGTTCTTGAAGATTGACACTGGAGGTTGACCCTCCTAGATACTGACCAGACTGTAAAGCTGCAGCACTTCAGGGGTACAGTACTGTCTTAAGGATGAAGGAAGAGCTTAGTGCAACAAAAAGTTCAGGTGGACCTACACATATGGCCCCCTGACCAGTGTCTGTAGGAGGCAGTATGGAAAGGAAAGTGCTGTAACAACCAGATGTGTATACGGGGAAGAAGAACCTGACCCCTCCGTCAGATCATACAGGTAATCTGAATGGCTTGTAGGCCTCAATGCAGCACCTAAAACAAGCTACTAGAAAAAAAAAAACAAACAGGAACACAGAGAATATCCGGATCTGAAAGAGGCAAAGATCCATAATATAGGACAAAAAAATTCAATCATGGGATAAACTGGACCTCAACAGTGTTAAAATGTCTGCATGTCAGGTTCACCATTAAAAAAATGAAAGACAAGCTACAGACCGAGAATGGATCCATGGTGTGTGGATATGTGAAAGAATACGGAATGAACGCCCACAAATCAGTAATCGAGAGATAATTCAACTTTTAAAGGATAAAGATTCCTGACCAGGCTCTTTACAAAAGATGGCCGGGCAGAATGTGAAAAGGCCCTCGAAGACCATTGAAAATAATACAAGACCAGTTTCTAGGCCTCCATTTCATTTTGCAGGTAAATTTTCTTTCCTTTTTTTTTTTTTTTTTAAGATTTTATTTATTTATTTGACAGGGAGAAACACAGCCAGAGAGGGAACACAAGCAGGGGGAGTGAGAGAGGGAGAAGCAGGCCTCCCGCCGAGCAGGGAGCCCGATGTGGGACTTGATCCCGGGTCTCCGGGATCATGACCTGAGCCGAAGGCAGTCGCTTAACCAACTGAGCCACCCAGGCGCCCCTACAGGTAAATTTTCAAATAAAACATCCCATACAACTTAAAAATTTAAAAGAGGAGGTAAAATAGGAAACAAACTGTAAAATACTATGTGAAAGAAGACAAGATTGAGAAGTTTGGCAGAGACCTAGGAACTTACAAGAAAGGATAGAGCAGACGCCCAGGGAAGATGGTGGGCTACGAGGACCGTAAGCTCGCCGCAGCGCAGGATGCAGCTACAGAACACCCACGTCAGTGCCAGTAAGCCAGAGGTGACCTGAAAACTAGCAGAACACACCGTCCATGGCAGAATGCAAAGAAAAGGCTGCGTCATAGCAGGTTGGAAGGCCGTAAGTGCAGCTGGGATCCAAACAGACCAAGGACTGTCTGCAGGAGGGAGAGACGCCTCAGGGGCAGAAAAGGAGAGAAAAAGACCAGGCGCAGAGAACACGCATGAAAATCGGGGGCTTACAGAGGGAGGGGAGGGGTGAGCAGAATTATACCAGGTCTTACAATCAGCAGGGCATAACACCTGGAACTTCAAAAATCAGCCAGCCCAGCCCTGGGAGAGCCTGGCGGGGGAGGGGAGACAGACTCCTGGCCCTGAAGAGGCAGCACAACAGATGGCCCTGCTGAGACGGCAGAGGCAGAGGAGCTGCGGTCTGAGAAACCTTCTGAGAACACTCCTTCACTCATCTCCGAGTGAGTGCTGCAGGGGCAGGGACGTTTAGAAAACTTTTCCAAGAACAAAAGAGCTCGTGGGTACGGTTTCCCTCCCTAGACACATGGACACCTCTGGGAACCAGGGCATCAGGACCACACTCTTCCCCCCCATCCTGCTAACAGCAGGCCCCAGCCTACACTGGGCTACAGGTGCCCTCTCCAACCTGGCCAGCCTCTGCACCTCTGATCCCCGCCTATGGTCCCACCTGCACAAAACGTGCTAGCCCTGCTCTGCCCGCCCCACGCCTGCGTTCTCCTGCGGACCTGCTCCTCCAGGACACACGCGGCCAGAACCCTGGTAGCGTGCAGGCAGCACCGACCGGGGCCAGCATCACTCCAGAGCGACTCCTGCCCGGGGGAAGGGGACAGTAACCACACACAACAGTCCGGCTACGGCCCCAGCCCCAGACGAGGAGCAGACATCTGGTCTGGCTGGACTTTCGCACCCGGCTCACGCCGGTGGAGAGATCAGCCACACACAACATCAACAAGCAATCAG